>DWQQ01000381.1:0-11840 GCA_018244775.1 Oxynetra roscius flavomaculata
GTGCTCTCTGCCTACCCCGCTAGGGACCTGGCGTGACGGTTATTTATTTTATTTATATATATATATATATATATATAATATATATGTCAGCACGTATTGGTGACCCAATAAGACCTGCAATTCTGTAATTTAGCTTGTCTTGGGTTACTGAAACATGATCAATTTTTGTACTTATTTACGCAAGCAACAGTCTACTCGCTCTAGCTCTGCTCCACTCGCTCTAATGCTCTACTCGCGGATTATTTTAAAATATGACGATGAATTTCCGAATGGTAATATAAATAGGTAAAGTAGTCATTGTTGACTATTTATTTTAAAATGTACAGTCTTAATTATAATGATGCCTTAGAAGCCTATTCTAAGGTGTGTAATGTGTACCTACATATAGAAATACAATTAACTTATTTAATAATTCTGATACATGTCCGATAGGGAATCGACCCCGGAGACCGCAGCATGAATGATCGACAACGTGATCATTTTGCCAAATGCGTGTTCAAGTAGTTAGAAATAAAAATAAAAACAAAATATCGGTTATCGTAATTATTTTATTATACTATATTTGTAATATATTTTTAATATGTTATTACTATAATATTTATTATAAAGTTTTCGCATTTACCTGCAAATAATTTTCGTCGCACTTCACTTTTATTATCACCCAGCGTCAGTACAATGCTGAACGTAAGCCTCCAATAACAAGCTGTCCTAGGCCCAAATTACGGATTCAATATCTACTGTGTCTATCTATACATCAGGTCATCGATCGGAAGTCGTTGAAACGCTTTAGGCGGATTCCGACAAGGCTGTATAATCGCTACCGTATTACCGGCATTGCATTGTGCAATAATTATAAAATAAAACAAAACCCTTTTGTCAAAGGGTCCATGGAGTTTGAGACGCGTGTAGGTTGCTTTGCGCTCAGTCCGTCATTCCTAGCGGTAGGGAGCGCGCGTCATTCTGTCGCGGCATCGACGAGATTAACTCCGAACTTACTCCGACATTCGAAATGTTTGATTCGAGTGTATTCGTTATATGATTTTTCTAATTACTTGTGTGCTATGAAAGTGTTTGTTGGTTTGTTTGAGTGAGTTGGATAAGGTAAGAGAATGTTATTTGTGTTTTTATACAATTCCGTTTTATATATGTTCAAAAGTTTTTGTTTTTTTTTTTAATTTTAAGTTAAAATAACTGTTGACAGGTGTGATTAAAAATTTATTAAATAGTATGTCGGATAATTGAAAATTTTTTTATGGAATTTTCTTAATAGTTTTTGACAGCTATAATTATAGAAATATTTATTATTCTATACGTCTTTATCCATAATTTTAAGACACATACTCAGCTTTATTTTTTTTTATTTATTTATTGTTAACCTAAAGCGAGGTTACATAGGGCAGACTTAATGTATATAGGCACTCTCCACCAGTCAACCCCAGTTGATGGTGAGAATATGTGGTAGGTATTACAAAACGGTAAATGTGAAACATATAAATTTATACTATCTTATCTTCATTATCTTGTTTTTGTATCGTACTGCTATATATTTGATGCCTCCTCCAGGTACCAGTGGCCAGCTGTAGCATGTATTATAGAATTGGTCAATATTAGCTATATTTAGTATTTACACTAAAACTTACTAATTAACTAATTACCAACATAATAGTTGGGCAAAAGTTTATTTCGCGCAGATTTTATTTTCACTAATATTTTTTATTTAATTATCTTGCGTTAGCAGTTTATTAACTATATCAGAATTAAATATAAATTGAACATATTCGTTGCTAAGTAATGGAAAATTTGGAGATCACCCGTGGTAATCAGAGATGAGGTCAACATAAGTCAAGTGGGTTTTAGTGGGAAAAATACGAAAACCATATAACTAATTTCTGCTAAATGCTTGTAAAAAATGCTTGTAGCATTAAGTCCGCCTTTTGTACCTCGTGATAACGGTATAATAAAGAATAATAAAAAAAACCGCTTCTGAAGAATCAGTATGGTCGACATTTTTGTGGTAATTATTATATATCCCACTCTTGAGTTCGCCTCTCTCCAACAACTGTTGGAAATCTGGATCATACTCCACCAGGCTGCTGCAGTCCAGATTGGGGGAGATTGGGGTTAGTGGCTAATATGTTTGTCGGATATCCATAAATATTTCAACGAGGTTTAACGAGTCTTATCCAACTAAAGAAAGTTATTCTTTCTATAAAAGAAATATCCAAATACTTAAAGGTCTAATCCAAAAACCTTATATTTCTGTTCCAATTATTAATTTTCCAATGTAAAGGTATTCAAAGTCACCGCACCCTTATAGTAAGGTACAGTAATAAAAGAATCCCCAAAAAAAATAATTTGTAAATTCCTTCTAAATATTTCAATGCAATGCTCGACCATGTTAATAAACTGCATCATTGCACAGACGAGCTACGGGAACAGAGACAACATATAAATAAAAGACTGTCAGAGTAAATAAGAGTAATTTAATTACGTATTAGGTATGTCATGTTAAACGTAGCAAACCTGTAAAATTGTAGATATAACGAAAATAATATTATTAAAAGATATAAGATAATGTAAGGCTTCATACGTTTATGAGGTGACATACAATATTTATGTAAACAATTTTGTTATTGTTTCTTAATCATACTATTTTTAATATTTGTTGAAATTATTATCGTCCTTATTATAGGCACGGCTGTATTCCATCAACAGGTGCGATCCGTGAGCTTAGTTTAGCACGTTGATTTAGTGCAGATGCGAGTAGGAATTAGTAACTGTTTAATTCACGTTTTGCCAGTAACTAAATATTCCTAAGTTTAGATCAACTATAATATAAGAGCAAAAACGAAAATTCTATTTTATTTACCTTCCAACAAATTACCAACATAAACTCAGGTGTTATCTGCTATTACTAATGAGTGCTTTTATATATTGAGTGATACTACTTAATACTAAATTTAAACTTAACTATCATACGCGGTATATTGGCTGTCGAATATAGTGATTACGTGCGGCTTATATAAAAGTAATAATTATATATTCATTTTAAACAATATACATGTGTTAACAAGTACCTGCGTAACCTTTTAAAATGAGCATATTAAATAAATTATATAGATATTAGCTTAGCTAATCTCTGTTGGATTATTACTCTGTTCCTCACCCTCTCCCACACCCCACTTGTGGCCGTCATACGCACGCACCCTTGTATAAATCTAAAACAAACCGCCCTATAACTCTATACATTTTTAGGAACATTTGTTAAGCCTTGGCGATCTCGCCGCCATTTTCAATATGCAACTTTAATCTGCTTCCGGCTACGCATGCATCTGTTTGTAAAAAAATTAATATTCATTTTATTATTCAAACGTATACCATGATTTGATTCAGCTACAATTCGATTTATAAATTGCAAAATAGAATTGCTATATTTTGTTGCCGGATTTTTATAAAACAAAAATAATCACATAACATGTTTGTTTTATGTCCATTTGAAGGTTTGATCTCAATTATCGTTTCATCAATATGTATAATGATATCACTTAAGCCGCTACGGCCCAACGCTGGGATAAGTCTTACGTAATCAAGCTATACATTTAACGCATTTTTTTGACATATTACCCAACTGTTGTTATGATGCTCAAACGATTACCTTGTTAACGCACTTGGTCTTAGAGCGCGGTTCGACAGTAATTAATACAGAAATATGTCGCCGATTAAAACAGTCACGCCATATTCATTATTTATGACACAATTAGAGATCGTGACAGCCGCCCGAGTGGCTAATTAGTAGATAAATTTGACTGCTCGACTAATTGTGATAAAACTTTGATTGTGGGTTACAGTTAAAAATAACGTAGCGATTAGCATATTTAACATAGTTGCTCTACAAAAAACACTAAGTACAGTTGTCTACTTGGATAATTTAACCCAAATAAGAAGTATCCAGAGAGATCTTGCTAAATATCTTGCGGAAATCTCACCACCTTAGAGATATTCATAATGTTCTCTTAGTCTTTTCTCAATGTCTACTAACCCTTACTTGGCCAGCGTGGCGGACTATGGCTTCTAATGATTCTAAATCTGAGGGAAGAATCGAGTCCTACAGTAGAACGATGAAAGGGTTGATAATGATAACATTATTCGGTAAATCGGATAAAGATAAATCGGAAATAATAAAAATTAAAAGACGTCCTGGATTTTTTTTTAACAGATTTTAAATAACCAAACACGTTTCGAATATTTTTTATCAAGTATTAAATTCATTTAGTTGTGCATTTAACAATATTGCAATGCATTTATGCTTCACTAACTCGCTTGAGAACTAGACAAAGGCTGTACTGACTGAAGTGAAGTGAACGTGGGAACTTCTGCACTCAAGTGCTCAATGGCTTCCGGATCGATTCACTTTTGAACTTTTAAATCATTTCAACCTCTTTCCATTGCATTGTTCTTCTTATATTGTTCACGTGATCACTGAAGATTCCATTGCAAGTCGTTATCGAATCGATGTCAAATATCGATATCCGATATTTTATTCTACAAATCGTTCAGATTCGATACGATCAATTTGTGTTTTGTTAAAACATTTTCAAGAAGAACGAAAATAAACTTTGGCTTAGTTTTATATGATTTAGTATATCGATTATAATTTGCTAAGTGTTGCGTCGTAGTGAAAGTTTCATAAGCATGAACGTTTACGAGATTGAATGAATTTTTCAAATACCGCCCGAAGGAAAGACTCGCTGCTAGTTACACATCGCTGCTCGCGTCGCCCTCGGCCCAGGGCGACGCATTCACACGAAATTCTAGATAGTATAAAATTGAAACGAGCAATTTCTGCGCCCACAAAAGGAGCTTTCAGCGATATAAAAGAACTTCCTTCGCGTGGATCGTTTTAAAGTAAATTGACATTTTGTTTTACGTTATCTACTAAGCTTCAGCTTTTCTGAATACAGTTTTCCGAGATGGAAATATTAAACGATAACTGACACCACTGCGATTTATTTTCGCATCGTTCATATGTACCTATGAAATAATTACTACTGCTTGAAAATAAGATATAAATAAATTTATCTCATTATTTTATTACGGCAGCTAATTTTGGCTCTTGCGATAATGGTGGTATGTATGGTGGTGTATACCTAACGTATTAATTCGGCGTGCTTCATTTGTGGGAGGGCGGTCTATACTGCATGAAGGTATATTCTATAATATGTACATCTTGTTTGCGGATTAGTACAAATTAATTAAATTAATTTATTAATAAGAGATAGACTGGTGAGCGAGGTTTACACGTTTGTTATAGGACTAAATTATGAGTATAGGAATTTGACACTAGATCGAGACTTCTTTGATTAACATTATCCAGTCATTTATATATATGGCGCATAGTTAAATGATACTGGCCTTAATAAAAAGTTTTCCTCGGACTTTAAAAATCCCAAACTGAAACGACTTAATGACATCCGTTTTGGACTTTCGTGTTTTATTTTTCCATTCTCTCCGAAAATTGACGACCTCCTAAGTTCCGTCTATTCGCTACGTAAATTTTTTCGAAAGTTCGTTAGTTGAAAATAGTGGAGAGTTCGTTGTGACGTCACAGCGTGTTGAGCACGTCCAAACAACGTTGACTGGGGCCCATCGACATGTCAATTGTGCAAATGTAATTTTATATGTGCAACAAAATTTTGGGCTTTAAATATTTTAGTAATATAGTAATTCAAATTTAATCATTCCCGTATATTAATTAACACGAATTGGTGTTAATGCGTTATGTGATTTTCATTTATGTCAAAACTTATATGTAGAAATTACCATCATTATTCTGAGTAGCCTATTTTTTGCATATATAGCTTTGTATATAGTCTGTCGAAATATATCACTCTTAAGGTTGGTTACAGCTCCACGCGTATACAAGAGACGACAGTCTCAGTCCTTAAGAGTAGCAGCCTTCTTGTAACTAGCTTTGAACAGGATAATTACAAATTGTTAGTAACTGCACTCATTAATAATTGGACTAATTTTACTAACAGTTTCAGTCCTACAGATCTGTCATCTCGGAATACTGAAAAAAATAGTATTCTAATTGACAGACGACAATGAGTATATTAGTTTATTAATATTATTAGATAATATTATGTAGGTGGTCTGATAGATACATACATACATACATAGACAATATTATTAGATAATAACACCTAGCAACTGATTAGCAGAAACATGCCCACTCCTACATTCTAGTTCGAGGTTGGTTGCAGATGGTTATGGGCGGCGGCAGCCACTTGGGACTGCTGCATACTTGTTTGCTACTCTTCTGACACTACCGTCGTCCAGTCCTGAAATATATGGTATACATATATTCCGAATGCCACGTGACTGGGCTGCGATCATTCAAATCAACGTTTAAACGTTAATTTGATCGAATTACTTTTTCTGTAATGTAGGTCCCGTAAAAGAAATTCACGGGCCGGTAATACGCCACCTATTAGGGTTGATCGTTGAAAATTTAATACACCTAATACAGGTTATAACCATAATTAAAGACAATGACGTATAAATATTAATAAACGTTAAACGACCAGTGGCATGTCGAAAGACATTTCTGTTCTGTGCTGCCTACACGTCGTAGGGGTTTTTATTCCTTATGTAAAGTTAGCAAATATCTACTGGGATATATGATTAAAGCCTCGTCACAACCACGTCATAAAAACGGACACTTGTAGGTAAAGGTATGGAATACCAAAATGGTCTAAACTCTCTTTGCTGTTAGCAATTTAATGTAGTATCTGCAACTTTTGCAGTATCCTGTAGCCCTATGCTAGCTGTCAATCTCCATTGCGCTGAACTAGAACGTTCTTGTCCTCGGATAATAAATTAAATTCTGTGACTATTACAAAGGTGTCTGTATGTTACAATGGTCTGACTAATTTGTTGGTGCTTCGTGCTATTGGCTCTTGAAATAAACACGGACCACACAGAAACAGAGGGCCATTTCGCGGCAGAATAAGCGGAGTCGAAGCATGAAATGCAGTTTATTGTTGTTCGAGAAACGGTCGCAGTATGTGTTGACAATTCGTTCTGCTGCTTAGTCTAGAAATAAGATCTTGCTGAATATACTTACCGAACTGGATTTTCTGTGTCGGATTGTCTGTGGCTAGCCGTGGATTAAAGTTTGCTTATAGTGAATATTCTGACAATTATATCAGCCAATTCTAAATATGTTCTTAAATTGTTGAAGTTTTTTATAAAAAAAGTATATTGAGACTTTAAACTGGATCTCACTACAAATTTATATAAGAGCTTGTGTGAGTCTATATGTATGTATGTGTGCGCACATATCCTTCTATTTGAGTGCTTTGTGAACATTTCATTTTATTGAGAACGATAATACTATACTCGTATAGGAGTTTATTAATAACAATTTGTATTCAATTATTATTTAAAATTATAGTAAGATTTATAATCTTTTAAGATGTTTTCAATATAATTAGGATTCATTAGCATTATGTATATTGATAGTGGTAGCGAGGCCGCGTCCGTGACCGACCATGACCGACCAACTGTAAACTGGAAGAACACTATTGAAACATACCTCAAAGCTATAAATATGAAATCAATGAGACGTAAAATGTATTGTGGTAAGAATGCTCGGGGTGGACTGACCTGAAATAATATGGGATCAAAGCCAAGAAAAAGAAGGTAGAAGTAGGACCCTACGTTGCGTGATTATAAAATTTATATAATGATGCTTCCTGAGATATAATTTACGTTAAAATAAACAAGATAGGAATTTACGTTGACTCGAGACTAACTCAAGCGGCCGGAAATAAAAAACCTCTGCAAGTGTCTCCGTAACTTCAAGATGGTTTGACTTAAACCATAGATTGCGGAGTTTCATCGCAGTGCTGAAGTCAGGTTTATGTAAACATTTGTTATTTTACGACTTGACAGATAGGCGCGAAAGTTTGGTGAGTAAATGAATATTGCGGACTTATTTGTATATCTAATTTGCCCGTGGTTTTATTCGACACGTAAAAGTTACAATTTTACGTGAAAAGTAGGATTAGAAAAACAAATGTTAAAAAAAATCGTTAGCGCTTTTCACATGAATAACAATATACATACAAGTGAATTAACATACTTTAACATTTATAATATTTATTATATTTCTATCAGAATGTTTATAGTAAAACAGCATTCATTTTTGAGGAAATTAAATAATTACGCTTTGGTACCGGCCATGTACTAACTGACCTGGAGTGTTCTATGTAAAATTATGCCGTCAGTCACTTAGTCCGGTGCGCTGTCAAGAAATTTTAAGCAGAAAGACATTTTCGTATTTATAACATTAGTTCATCAAGTACCATAGATATACATTTATATTGAGTAAAATTTCTCATTACTCCCTTCCATCCTCGGTTTACATATTAATTAAAATTATGAAAAAAAAATGCACACGATTTGATTATAAAGACTTATACTCGTATATATGAACAGAAGTGTATACATATGTGTATCTGTGACTTACTGATTATAAAAAAAAAATGTAAATTCTTCGTTGTGAAAGAGTTTTGTGTCTTTTTGTTTATTCATTTTCATTTGTTTTTTTGTGTACTTATATATTTGTTACGTTATATATACATATGTGTATACTTGGTTACCCCTTTATTTAAAGTTCGCAATATATATAATATATTAAAAACAATATACATAATTTATTTATTCTATATCTTCTATTTTTCATAACGTATATGGTAATAGGTATAAACTAGGCCTAATATACATAGAAACAATATACGTTAAACATTTTATACGTCAAAGATGGAGTACACTTTGAATTTTCAGACGAATTTAGTTTTCAAAGTTACAGATACAAGATGAACTCAACGACGTTAATAATATAAAAGGAAATCTTAAAAAACAAACATTGCCGATACAAATGCCACGCACCTCATGGATATTTCATGATGACGGATAAGTAAAAAGTTGAAATGAAAGGTACATTTTTATTGTATGCTATTGAGAGTAATTTTTCATTCATCATTTTGTCGTGTAGGGATCCGTGTGATTTCGGGGACGCGGCCCGTAGCTTTATGCGCTCATTTAAAATTCACGCATGCAGCAGTTGGAAAGCGCGCTTGGCGACAATTTGCGTATTTTAGTCAAAATAAAATAAAATTTGCACGCGGTCGCCGGACAGTCAAAGAGCGTACAATTTTTGCTTATCTTATTTTCGATTCTCTCGAGTATTTTTGAGTGTACGCCAACCAGTTTTTCGTTTGTGACGTTCAACAGTTTGAATATTTTCAAACAACAAGAAAAACAAAAGCATCACCAATGCTCATAGAATCTAACGGAAAGTGGTACAGAATGCTTGAAAACAGAAAACGCTAGCGTGAAAAAAAAACCAATATTCTCTATTTTACAGTCTTGTTATCTATTCATAATGAGAAACTGTCTTATTAATAATTAGTACCAAATGAATTGAATTACACTGAAAATCTTATTACTACAGTCTCGTGCGAGGTGGTTTACAGTATCTAAGTTGTGTTTTACTTGTGACATTCCTCCCTTGTTTTTTGCACTTTCTTCATATAAAAAGTATATATATCGAGGGAACACCTTACGAAACTTTTATATTAATGTTTTATACGAAAATTTTACAATTTCTACGTATGTTCATGATAGAATATGTGTTTATGACTATGTGACGCCATGCCACGAGCCCATTACCATATCAATCTGGTCCATGACGGCCTTTATATTTGTCAACCATTCGATTCGCGAGTACGGTTACTAACTGCCATTAAAAGTAACATAATATATTAAGATTTTTTCAATGCAGTGTAAAACAAAATTAGGTAAATACACACATTGCTTTTATAAGTTATTAATATTAAAAAATATTACAATATATCGGACAGTTACCTTATTGTACAGTTACCGTATAGTAAGGTAACTACCGAATACATAATTTAGGCGCGAATACAAATTGTGTTAAATAGTTTATTTTAACTCACACGTTCCTGACATAGATATAAATTATGCATGCTTTTTGCTATTACTGTAATAAATTGCAGTCATACGTAGCTCACGCAGGGAGCTGGTGCTTGGTTTGTGGCTAAGTGCAGCTTCCTTTAACCTTTCGAGTGCAGCGCCGGTGCGGTGGCTGGAGCCTCGCGCGTATTTTTCACTTTTTGTAGTTAAATCCTTGTGGAATGTAATATCTCGGTTAGATCGCGCTTTGTTGTTTGTCAAGAGACTTTGTCGAGAAGACGTTTTCCGCCTGAACCATTCGGTATTAATGTTGCCGCTGTTCATAATTTTTAATGCAACTTTACTATTTATAAGAGGTGTCTAGCCTCTCGCAATATACAATGGGTATAATAGATATGCAATAGAATGTTCTAGAATGTTCTGGAATTATTAGATTGTATTTTTAAGGGTTTCTGTTGATTGTGCTATCGCTATGCATGTTTTTGTGTACTATGGAAACATTAGCAATGCCGCGAATCTAATTTGTGCTGACAAATACATATTTGCAGCCATCGTCTTAGAACGTCATATGTCCGGCTCCATCATCAATGGTGGATACAATCTTGATTTAAATAGAAATGTATCTGTTGCTATGGTATAGTTTGATAAGAGTGACAGTGAATTCACAAAAACATATTTTAACTTTGTAAACACTACTTTTCCTGTATGTATTCGTAGAGTGGAAGTTACGATTTTTGTTCTGTATGGACTCTGAATTGATTAGTAACGACACGCATGTTGAACAAATTACATCACAAAAATACCAGGTAACAAGAGTTTACGGTCCTTTCATACTTAACAAAGGCAAACATTTCGATTGAATCTTGTTAGTTAAATCCTGTTTGGTACACACTAGAAAGTAATTTGAAAAAAGGTAATAAAAAATTCAAATGCTGAATCGAGGGGTCCAATTTATAGTGTCTTTGTTTAGTAAAACTGGGGTTGCGATTCACGAAACGCCCCCAGCGTTATTTTACACGGCGGTAGGGCTCTCCGGATTCGTTTCGACCCTTGATGATTGACAGGTCGCGTGCCACAGTCAGGACCTCAAAATACTGGTTCACAAAAAATAAATTATCAAATGTTGGTAGGTTACAAACTTTGAGATCACACAAAAGGGTAAGTAAATAATTTGTCAAGCTGTTGATTAAATATGTTCAAATAACTATCTGGTAAATAGGCAAATTGTTGAAGAAAATTTTAGCCAAATGTTATTATAGTGATTTTGTGTTTTGTCTCGTACCCTTTTACTGGATTCGATATTTGCTAGAAAGAGATAAAACAATCAGTACCTACATTAAAGCTGTTGAGCGGATATGAATAAGAGAACGACAAATATAATACTAATTGACTCAGTATTCGATATCCAAAAATTTTGACTCAATATCCTTTGTTGTCAATAAGGATTAAGTTACGAGGGTTCGAGTATGTCTGTTAATTTTATAACGTCACTGAGAGCTTTTCTAAACGTGGATCGATTCAAGTGATGAATACGTACTTGTGTATGCATATATTTATATACATATGTTGTATATATATAAGGTGAATCATGTACCAAAAACAAAACCTTTTTGTTTGCGAATGTAAAATAAAAATACACCATCTCAATTCACATTCAATTTTCGATTTTATTCGCCATTTCCCTTTAAATAGTTCAGTCGCCATATGAAAGCTATGCAAATGCATTTATTGACACATGTCGGGCTGCGCGCAAGCTGTCCAAAATTCCACCATGCACACACGCCCTGGCTATTGTGCAGATTTTCAATAGCCCCATTGTGCCCGTGCAGACCAATAGC
>DWQQ01000382.1:0-11836 GCA_018244775.1 Oxynetra roscius flavomaculata
TGTTGGCGCTTTGGGATCACCGGCGCGATCAATCACAACTACAATACAGGATACAATTTAATTACTTACATATATCAGGTATCAATTGTTTAATTTTATTGCCCTACGAACCCGTATAAGATTTTTTTTGGCTAGCCCATATTGTATATGTATTAACTTTGTTAATAGATATTGATAACCGAATAACAATAAAAATCAGTAACTTCATAGTTTTAAACTAAAATGCATCACATTTCAACATAAAATTATCCTGAATGTCTATTGAGGCTTTGTTATATGTATCTACAAACACATCTTATGTAGATTTTACGAAGCTACCGAGAAACACATTCATGTCTATGGGAGACAACAATTTAAAGTAATAACTTTTCGCCTGATTAATATGTAATTGAAAATAAATACACATATAGGTATGTATGTGATATGAGAAAAAGATAACAAGTCAAACACGGAAGGAAACATAATATTGTGATAGGTTTCGCTTCATTCCGCGCGTCTGATCCTCTTATATTACTGAACAGTTATATCAACATGTAGTCTCTAGTTAATAATATATAATGCTATAATAAAAATATATAATGTTTTATACAATATATCTAAGTAAGTAATTGGCAATTACACTATTTTCGTTAGTTGGTAATTTATTACGCATTTTACGCCAGTATTGTACGAAAATATGTATAATATTATAATATATAAAAAAATAAACATTAAAAAACACTGGTATTTCAAAGCTTTTAAGCCTGTTCTATAAAGTTTAATTCTAAAGCCAAAAAAAAATTAAAGTTTTCTTATTAATTATACCTTTTATTATATCCATTACGACTGCTGGACATATCTTCGCAGTCACTTGCGTCGTGTGATTTAAGTCTGGACAGGAATTAATTTCAATCAACCACGGCTTGTATTGCTTGTCTAGGATGAAATCACAACCGTACAACTCGAAACGGTTCTTACACACCGATAACGAATCTTGACAACTTAGCATTATACCAATAATGGACCTCATCATACCGGGATAGATTATATTATCCCATACCTTGTCTCTTCCGAGTTTTTTTAAATAAGTTCTATATTGTTCCAAGTCCCACATATTATTCTGTGGCAATTCCACATGTCGCCCCTCGCAATTGTTATACTTTCTTTGTACTGCATTGTTAGTCAGATGAATCGATTCGTGGTAATTCTTTAGGTTGTATCGTTGTGAACTGAATTTTAAGTAACAATCTCTATACATCCAAATTATTAACGGATATGTACTTGTTACCAAATAATATTGTCGTATGTCGAATTTGGTTTCGTAAATTAACAGCGGTTCTTCTGCAAGTGTATAATATTTCACAATAACATATATACTTTATATAATTATAACTATTTGTATGTAAGAATAAATTGTACAAAACAAAGGCATTAACAATTCTTACCGACATATTTTTGTACAACATATTTGGAATTAGCTTTGTTAAGTAAGTTCGTGATCACGCCTAATTCAGACGCCATTCTAATACCCCTGCCTCGCGAACAATGCGCCGGCTTGATAATCCAAATATTGTGACATCCTTCGCAACTCAACTGTGGTCGATATCTATGGATCTCTTTCAACAAATACTTCGCATAGCTCAAATATAATTGTAGCTTGTTACTTTTATCCGTTTGAAAAACATCATTCTTGGCAATTATTCGATAATATTTTTTCAAAAACGAATTCCACTGACCCGTACTAGGCGTGGTTATCGTCCGGTCGATATCTTTGTTCTGTTTACGGAATAAATATTCCTTGCATCTATTCAGGGCAAAAACTATTACGTTCATTGATATTTTGCCGGTATTTAAAAAGACGGATCTGTCATTCGCTACCATAGACAGAATCCACTTAAGCAAGCTAGTGCATGCGGTGATTTTAAAGTCTTTTCCAAATCCATCTATTTCTGCGATATCGTAACTATTGTATGTCCTGGGACTGTTAACTTCAGCTATGTCTTCAATATAAAACCAATAATTTCTTTTCATAGAGAAACACAATCCTTGCTTTGATGTCCACATAGCATCCGCCTTTAATTTATTTACTATTGTGTTACATTCCTTTGTCATGTCAATAACAGCAGATTCTCGATTCTCATCTCGAGTACGCCACACGAAATTTGGGTTATATTTGTCTACGAAATTCGAAAGCAGTAATCTTTCCAATTCACTGTGGATTTCTTTCTTATTGGAAAACGTTCCATTCCGTATTCTGGATAGATTCATTCGATTCGCTGGAATTTTTTCAATCCAACCCCGCTCCAATAAAGCCTGTCGCACGGCGCTGCAGCTCCCGTACACCGAAAATATCTTATTTTCTTTTATAGCATTAGCTGCAAGGTTTTTCAGTTTAAGATACCGCGTAGATTTTGTTTGACAGCTACATATAACATAGCTTTTCTCTTTGGGAGTGAGGCCCGAAGCGTGCAATTTACTATTAAATGTCATTTGAGGCAATTTATTCGTTTCTTTATTTCTATTGGTGTTTTGAACAAATCGGTTAAAGGGGAATTGCTTTACTTTGCTCTTGGTGCAAACAATTTTTTTCTGTAAACAATTTATATAAAATATGTTTCAATGTGAACAAATAGAGAGTCATATGGGGAGTAACTATTTAATGGCGATTTACGGGAAAAGTTTTTTTGCCAACTAGTACGTCGGTTGCTCCTAAAATATCTTCATATTTCAAACGTTCGCTTCTTTTACCAACATGTTTTTTTGATTCCCTCTGAAGAGAAAAAGCCGCGTTTTAATATTGAAAATACACGTTGTACATATGTTCAGTACGGGTGATTTAAATAAAAGACGACATGTATAATACCTTCCTTTTCTTTATTAATCTTTTCCTTTTGCATGGCATCTTGAGTGTATAAAATTCATTCTTTCATCGAATAAATTGCAAAAAATAAAACGTCGGTGTTAACATCTATGACTGGATTCCCCCTTAATAAATAAATTCTATATTCTTGTATTAGGAAAATATTTAGCGCATAAAGTTGTCTTGACCAATGTTGATTTATGTTTTTTGTTAAATCTTAAATAACTCAAAATTTTAATCGTTTACATTACAACTATGTTATGTACATGTTATGACTTATTATTAGACGTCATTTTATTAGACGTCTTACGACAGTTCTATATAGATTTTCATCAGTGTTTTTAAATTTTAATTTTTTAAGGATATATGGAAATCTGGTCAGGATGTCTTGGATTTGGAACGCTATGGAAGGGAATCTAGAAGTTTCGTAGATATAGATCACACGATAAAATAAAAATAACATGTAATTTTCATTATTTATACATATAGAATATTAAGCTTACAACAATTTGGAAGAAATATAGATTTTCAATGTTATACATAAACATTTAGTTAAAGCACAAAGAAGAGTGGAACAACCAGTACAGATTGATTTAGGTCAAAATAGAAAGAACATTTCAATTAGCAATTCTCGATTGAATAGCAAGAAACACGAGCACAATGTTAAACGACATCAATTTTGTGACGGTATTTAATCATAAGGGAGTTTTTCGTTTGAAAATCGAATGAGGGAGTTTGTCGTTGAAAGGCGTAACGACTACGCGATACGGGGCATATATTGACGTGCAACTTTTAGAAAACGTAATTGCCTTTTGTTTCGCTCTGTTCTCATCTCGCAGTTTACAAATACTTTTGCCGATAGCGCTTAACTTCTTAATGGGGTTTGTGTCGTCGGAACTACGCGATGTAAGCGGTTCCAAGAGCGGCCTGTGATTGTTATTTACTACGCCGGATTTAGTATGCCTCACCGGCACCACAGTTTCCGAACGACAAGCAATTTTATTTTGAACGGAAATTGTGGAGCGGAGTATACTGGCTGTTTCTCGTTCCCATTCAATGGGGTCAATATAGCACCGTTTGTTACCGACCGACCTGTCAGTCTTGGGTTTTTCTACTTTGCGAGCCGACTCCGTCCGGTATTTGCTGGTGAGATTGACGGATTGGATTGTTTCGGGACCACAGCATGAGTGAGACACAATGCGCCGTTTACTTTCGTTGTTTTTTTCGCGTCTTCCTCGATGTGTCCTAAAAAAGATCGCGGACGTTTTACGTTTTTTTGAAGCGCTTTTTAGTGTAAGGCCTGATTTTACTACAGTAACCGCTTGGCGTACCGTAAGTGTCTCCTTAGGACCTATCACTATACCATCTTTATTTGTTGGTAGAGCATCGTATGGGTTCAACCACGAGAGGAAATCGGTTATAATAGGCCCGTTATATTCGGAAGGCACTGATTCATCCGTGTCTGGAATGTCACCCGCAGGTAAACGTGGCACCAAGGGAGTGATGCTTCTTGCTTCGTGTTTCCTTTCCTTTGACTTCTTTACGAGACGTTTACCATTTATGCATAACGACAGACCGAGATACGCTGGGGCTTTCGGTATGACTTGTCTATAAGCTAGCTCGAATGTTCCCGTATCAGCGTCCGGATTATATCGTCGGTCGAGCACCACTGTTAATAAACAATGCGATGTTAAAATCAGCAATTATCATTGAACCAACTTAAAAATATATATTGTTGCGTGTTACTTGCCTTTGATGACGTCTTCGAGACATTGAGGACAAAGCCTGGCCGTGACAGAAGTTGTTGGGGCTAAATCTGGACTGGAATTGATCTCAATAAGCCAGGGAGTAAAGTCTTCGGTCAACATAAAATCTGCACAATAAAGTTCAAAGCTATTCTGCCTTTTATCCATTGACTCTTGGCATGCCAACATAGCGCCGATGAGAGCAAAGTAAAACTGAATTCAGTGGAAGAAGCTGGTTAATTCCACTGACCATGATTATATAATCAGATACCTCCCACGGAAAGAAAGAAAAAATCTCTTGCCAAAAAAATTGTTCAACAAAATGTCTTAACGTGTGAAAATGGAACAGCGACTGAAGAAAATATTTTGTTTTATGTTAAGTTATATTTATTTATGTAAAATATTTTATGTAAAAAAAAATAATTAAAGGTAGGTTTAATACTATGAGCAACCCTTCCCAGTCAATCTTAGGGTTCAAACAGAATCGAATGGTTGCACAAAAGAAGCAGAGAAAGCTAAAAACAAATAAATTTAAATAACAAATATAAAAGTTCTTATAAAAACACAATTTATAACAACTTTTTGCATCTTAACTTATTTAATATCGGAGGTAAAATTTTAAAAACATGTCGATTGAATAGTAAAATTCATAAAAAAGATCTGATCTTAAAACCAAAACTAAAAGCTTACTAAAATAATTTCTCATAACTTTCTTACGTCCTCAGTAATTCAAACAAATTATGAGGGAATCTCAGAGGCAAACTACAATACCTCTGCGTTTAAAAAGGCCCTATTGTGATATACAATAAAATTTTTCGCTTTTAAATTATGAAAGAAAATGATCTCATTTAAAGCGGAAACTCCGAGTATTCAGAAAAGTCACAAAACATCTCTTTTATTAAAGGGTTGTATGAATGCTGTTTATATATTTTCGTGTTCAAGCAACAAGACGCGGTGGCTTAAGAAAATGTATATGTATTTTCGGTAAACGACTACAAAAGGTTTTTCCATACATTGCAATACCATTCTCTCTACAGCTGCGGGAAACCTGGAACATAATCCAACGCGTTCCATCAACGCAGATTAGCAGAAATATAGATTAATCAATACTTAGTAGTCTTTCAGATTTTATTAAACCCTTAAATGTTTCCTTATATTTGTCACAAATTCTGAATAACGTATTCAGAGTTTGTTAATTTGGGAAATAGCTTTAAAAATTGTTCATTTACTGAGACTAAATATATAGCGATAAAAAAAGAAAAAAATCCAAGAACTATTAAATTTTCAATAATAAAACGTTCGTTAATGTTTTCGCAGAAATATTTTCAATGAGAAGACACGACATATTTTTTCAAATATATTAAATATATAGATCAACCTTTTAATATAACAAGTGAAGTTTACCCGGGCATCCGAGGATAATGAGAGTATGGATGGAATATGTAATATTGTCAAGATGAGACACAAAACGCATTCCGTTCTATTGAATTTGCGTCCCAATTCCTCGAAAAAACAAAAACGTTATGATATTATTTGTAAACGTACGATAAAAGCCCGTATATTGAATATCTAAGGGAAGTTTCCTTTGGTGGAGCAAAACAAATTGCTCTTTTGCTATATGAATAAAGTGTTCGTAAAATAAAATGGCAAGATACAAGGGGTGTGGCGTTACAATGGATGATGTATCGGATCTGCTTTCGTGTCTTCACGAAAGATAACTAACTTCAAAAATAAATACAAAACGGTCGTATCTCACATATGCTCCGGAATATTTATACGGATTGCCCGGATCAGTAATTTCGCTAAAGGCGTTCATCAGTAATCCTCGACAATAATAACGTATTTGTTGAGACTGACTCAGATAGTAAATATTACGAACTATACTGCAACTACAAATGTATATTTAGTAAACCAATATTATTAACAGTCCTTTTCCAACAGTTCTGGTACCGATTAATACTAACGAATGGTCTTATTAAACAAGTCTTAGAAACTAAGTGTCATAGTTCGAGGTAAGTTGCAGACGCCAGTGAGCAGTGGCTATCACTCGTGACTGATGTCGCTTGTTGACCACATTCATCATAAAAAGGTTATCAGATAATGGAATGGACCTGTTGCGCTTAAACGAGTTTTAAGAGTTATCTTCTATCCATAATTTAATTCCTTTACAAAAGATACCCCGTTAATATTTCAGAATACACTCATAGGGATATAAAATAAAACTGATTTACAATATCGTATAAAATCATTAAAATGAAATAATACATTTCCACAAACGACCATCCGACCCCAAACTAGGCTGCGCGTATACCATAGTCACCATACTTACAGATATACTTACATCCAGACACAAAACAATCAATTGTACTCATCACATAAATATTGTAATGGGTGGGAATCTGGCACGCGACCCAGGGCTCAGCAGTTTATAAACCACTGGACAGAGAGGTCAATCAACATTTTTGGACACACATGACATAAGTAATTCAAAAGGAACCATAATAAGATATCACTTCATACGTTGGCAGCGCAGGAGTGCCTTGTTATGGCTAGATCATACCTACAACGTCAACAAATCAGATGGCTTTCAACACATAGAAGTGCTTGAACAAACCTTACGTACATACTTGTAGCTTTATACATCTAGCACTTTTTCTAACCCAAGTGCGCATTCTGAAATGTCACCCGCACTGAAATAACATAGTTCTTAAACCTGATCGAAAGATTTTCCCTTCTTTTCTACTATTAGTGTGCTTAAACTTCGTTCCCGCGAAGTTTTCGAACTTCGAACGCTATATTGTCAACTTATTCCAGTTTTAGCTCCAAATCAAACAAAATAAACACTGAAAACCACACTCCAGCAAATCTTTATTGAAAGAGCAAATAAAAAATCGGCACATTAAATATTAGGTTTTTTCTATAACAGTTATAAATAAACAACTTCAAACATGATTTGATTTCATCTATACACACATATTTCAGCTCAGCATTACTTTATGTTAACGAGATTCAGACTGTTAGAGATCTAGGTTCTAGGTAAACTTTTACAAGGTTTTTTAGAATGTATTTAATAAGAACTTGCTTTGAACTTCCACTTTGTAGAAAGACGCGCCAGGTGAGAGCTGTTACTCTATCTAATCTTACTTAGAACGCTTTTAGGAATAAACTCGTATTTTATGCTCGGCTCTACTATGTTCAAATATCGATAAAGATAATGGATGAGATATATTTGTCATTACAAGTTGCATCTGGTACAAACTGATCCAACACAGGTAAGCAAATCTAAGTGTGAAATATTTTTAGGCAGAAGCCAAATTTTAAAACAAAAACCGCTAATAATATGCTTTATTTGCTAAATAAAGGACCTATGGATGTTAAAATAATATTTATATTAGTACTCGTATTTTACATCTCCCGCGACGTTCAAACGTCGTGAAATATTATGAAATCGATTTATATTAATAAATAATTAATGTTAAATGTTAACAATTACAATACATTTTTGTTCTTTATAATTAAATAATAAGCGTTAATAAACCAGTATCAGTATTAAATATATCAGCGACAATTCGGATATATACTCGTATTTTTAATACACAATAATTGGCACGTTATCGAGCAGTATTAGGTGTTTGGAAATAACCCGAGGGCGAGATGTTGTCGTGACAAATTTAGCACGGAATTATTGAACCCGCGTATTCAGTGTGTTATATATTTCACCATTTATTTGTATCAAAATGTCTATTCTCAAGTTCACGTTATATTTGATTAGTTTTAGTTGAAGTGGATTAAGCTCAGTTAAATTAAATACTTACAAATAATATCTTCTTTAATAGTATATTTTCATCTTTCACTACGCATTTTCCAACTAAGATGACAGTGTACGGTATGTAATATTAAATTTACTTATACTAAATACAAAAACTAGTAAACTGAAATGCGGTCTAATTACAACACTGCGGTCTGACTTGGGATAGGTATCTGACTAGGTTTTAAACATTTATTTATACTTCGCACATTCTCTGTAAACTCGACCATCGAAGTTAAAGTATCTGAGATTTCAATTTGGAACGCATAATGCACTGCACATTGTGCCGATTGCCTTTTGTTTTAATCTAAATACATACATACATACATAATTCACGTTTCTGGTACTTCCTGCGAATATTGGCGTTTCGTCCGCAACTCCCCCAAACGCTGAGCAATTTAAACCTGTGTGTAAATTTTTCCAACGTGGCGTGCACCCTCGGGAGTTTGCTCGACACGTGTTATTTAATTGTTCATTACGTAACACGCTTCGAAACATAAACGCACAGACAAATGGGGGAGATTTTAACATTTTTGTATTAATATTTTATTTTAGTGAATGATTGGTTACAGCGCTTTTCACGTTACACAGTAGGCGCGTGTCTCCCCCGCAACAGCGGAAAGCTTGGGGCTTACCGCACCACGGTACTCCAGTGCGGATTGGAGGATACAAACATACATACTACATCTGCCGATCTAAAGAGGAAATATTCGAAATCGTTTCAAGGGGGCAATTGTTCATTTGTGACTGACCTTGTTTGTAATAGGATTTAATGTTTGTAGTAAGATATGTCATTGGCCAGTAGCCAGTACGATAGTCTGATGGTTAAAATTTCAGCCTTCCACTCTAGGAGTCTAGCGTTCGAATCCTGGAAATCCCTAGTGTTGAGGAATGACACGATAAAATAGGGATTATGAGGATAATGATGATGAGGATGAAATAGATCAAGATAGCCTAATCTTTCAATGTAGACTCTTTAACATGTAGTCACCATATGCGAAAAATATTACTAAACTCAAGTATTCCTAGAGCGCCATGACAGGAGGTCATTTAAAAAGTGCCAAAAGAGAGTTATATTCGCGAGAACCGAAAACACACTTATACGAACGAACATTCTACAACGTCCACCAGCTATAACTTGAGACGGCTGTGTATTTTAATGTCATTAAATTTCAATATTTTTAAGATATAATTGTACTGTTAAATATTTTTAAAATAAAATTATTAATATTCGTATGCTCGCAAAGAATGAAATACGACGACGAGAAACTTAGGACTTACTTACCCATATTTTTGCAAAAAAAACTGATTTTCATTGAAAGAAAAATTTGTTTCATCTTTAAAATGTTCTTGCAATAAAAAAGCCATCATAAAAAAATTCATCAATTACATTTGATTATTAATATATGCTCTCTATACAATTCAATTTCCGTTTGAGAGTTATCAAATGCATAGTTTGCGTACAACATATATAGAGCAGTATACCTACGTGATACAAGACGCGCCCGTCGCGAGGACTTGTCACGGAAATTCGCGGGATGAACGTTCGAGCACGTTCTAGAATGTCTACTTGAACAGTTATTAGTTTCATGAAACTATTACCCAGGCGTGCATATGCGAATATAGAACGGATCTAAAATATTGACAGGATTCAACACGGCAGCATATTGTTTTTATTTTTATTAATAAATGAATAAATATGTTATTCAGACATCTCCGGACACGGTTATCTGTCCTCAAATTAGGCACTTCAAGAGTACGTATATGTTTATTTACTTAATATTCGGGCAAACAAAAAATATTATGAGTTTTATAATTCTCTAAGAATAATGTCAAAGAAACATAAAATACTTTACTTGTTAATTAATAACAATTACCCGATCACTAAGTTAAAAATTGGGTAATTTCTTATGGGCCTCGCTTCATGATTTCATCCATACCATGTGACCAGTTCGACCACTACTCCACAAACAGCAACAACTTCCAATAAACCGCACGGCAGTTCGAATTAAACAATTAAATTAAAAGCACATAACAATTAAAACTCCAAGCCCGCCGCCCCAGTTTCATAACAACCAATAAATACATATCGTTCAGGTACACCGAACTCAGGCGGCTACACAAAAGTTTTAATGAATATATGTGTTTATTTCGTTCACCCTATTGTTGCGTTGTGGGCCACTGCGTCCGCTCTCCGATATTGGACGTCATTAATAGATGCAGATATTCGCCAACTGACCCGCCGCCGCCGGTGCAGCGGTAAGCAAACTCGACTGCTAAGTGGAGGTAGTTCATTCGATTCCCACTCGAGACAAATATTTGTGTTATGAACACATGCATTTGTTTGTAGTGTTAGTTATGGCTATTTACTGTCCCGGAAGAAACGTATTAATGTTCTAGCACCAATTAATTATAAGTCTAAGTGTTCCGATCTAAATTGAAATTAAACAAAATTTTTTTTTTGTATATCTTTCCGGCGGGCATTGCTGCTATCCAACTCATTGATATTCCGTTATGTATTAGTCGCGACATGTAACGACAGCGAGGACCCCGAGACGCGCTTCCGTTCCCGTAGCGAACTGCTAACGACAAAACTTGCGATACATTATTGCTTTCCGATACCCCCCCCTGTTTGTTCTTTTGGAACCTTTTTGTTTTTTTTTTGTTACAACTTTGGACATCAATCTTCATCGGGCACCGCTCCATTTGCACGCTTTTCCAATGCGAACAAAAGTTTACGGCTCTCGAGACCCTTTAAATAGTCAAATATTTTGTTGTAAGAAACGGCTCTTACACAAAAACTTGAAAGATGAAATCTATTTAACAACATCGGACACAACTTTGTATTTTGATTCGCAAACTTGACTTGACAAGTAATCATACGTCCTATTGCCAGTGACTACATGCGGAGTATAAAATTATAAAGACTGCCAACAAACTCGTCTACAAAATTCATTTCCTCTTTTAGTAAGATTACGACACACAAATCCACAACGGATCAGTTTCGGTTCAAATAAACAGTCACCTTTTGCATATTTTCAGTCGAAGCGTGTGGTGTTCGATGAAACATTCCCTGGAGTGCCGGCGCCTAGAAAACGTAAAAATGAAAAACTCCTATCGCGCACGTTCATACATTTTTGTTCAGACAAAAGGCTTCGCCCCTTTTAAATTTCCATATACATTTGCATTTACAAAGTGCATTTAATCTGAATTACTTAAGAATAACAATTAACAACGATATTCAGTAATATTTTGGGACATCTCCACACACTAACATCTGATACCAAAATATGCACATAAGCAATGCCTTTATTATGGTAACTAGATGGTCGATAGACTACATACATTCATATAGATATACATATACCTATACTGACATTTCTTACAAGCAGATATAGAACAAATACTTTTGTTCGTGACATAAATATTTTGCCTGGGTGGGAA
>DWQQ01000383.1:0-11836 GCA_018244775.1 Oxynetra roscius flavomaculata
GGGCAGAGATGTTTGGCACTCCGTGCTCTCTGCCTACCCCGCTAGGGACTTGGCGTGACGGTTATTTCATTTCATTTCATTTACAAACGTAACGTATACAGACGAACCAAGGGGAATTAATATTCAAGTTGTTCATTCGAATAATTAGCTACTGGTGATTGAAATTCAAGATACGCAGTCCGTCGTCTTGTTTGAAATCATTTCCAACGTTATTATATGGTTGTTTCTTTGAATGAATTGTTTTTAACTCTAAAATCTTATTTTCTTTTTTAAATAAAATCAAATGAAATCAGTAGATTATTAACTATGTGTATTTTGTGACACCTACTTGCTTGTATAACATTTATCATCGTCAAGATAAACGGTGTTAAATTTTAGATAACCAGTAGCGAATAAGAAGGCGTTCGGACGAAGAGATTATAAGGTGTAAAAAGCAATAGTTTGGATTATTTGAAAAGCAAGAAAATATGAATTGATTGATGTATTGAATAGGTCTGGCGCTCTGAAATACTTTCAAACATAGCCTTATACCGACCGAAACGGATGATTCGAGTTGAATAGAAATTATTAATTGATGGCAGATTAGGTTCATTCATTAATGTTTGCCTTCAAAATTATCTGACCTAATCAACCGAACTAATATTTTCGTAGCGAACCTCAATAAATGAACTAATAATTTCGATCTCTTTCATAAATCATCAAAGTTCAGAGATCCATTACTGAGGTCCATAATCCTTTTCCCATATTATAGAACTAATGTTCAGTAGAGACGGCATATATGTAGGTAAGCGTAACACGCGTGACTTAATCTTTTGTGTAGGCAATAAATCATAATACAAGTGAAAGGCTTGAGGTAAGAACCAGTAGAGATGGCCTTTGTTTTAATTAAGCTGGGTCGTGTTGCCGATGTTGATTTAATGCTGACACGCCCGATGTCGATTTGAACGAGCGACGGTATTAAGATTATAGAATACTCTTTGAGAAAAATAGTAGGTAATGTAAATCACCCGCACCATTTTGATTCGTGGAAGACGAGTACTGTCCAATCTTTGCGGACATTCCTTTTACAGACAAGTGGTTTGGGCAACGAGATTCCGTTGGAGGCGTTTTCGTCCAGCTACGACATGGAGGAGTTCAAGAGGATTGTCAAAGGAATCCTTCAAGACTTGCCCATAGGCGTGGATAACCACTTACCATCACTTAGACTGTGTGCCTGTTTGCCAGTCTCTGGCATAAATAAAGAAAATATCAAGAATTTATGATAAAAAAGCAGGTCATTAAAGCGTAGCAGGATCGAAATTTAAAGTGTCACACTAAATTTTAACAGGTACATTCGATTTTTAATTTTTTAATGAATATACTAATATCTCCAATATTTGGCCTTTATAAAAGATTTGCTTTTAGTAGCTCGCAATTTTATTTTCTATCTAGTAAAAAACACGATCTATCATTTTATCTGAAATACTAACGTGTAAATTTGAATCATTATTATTTCAATGACACGTCAATTTGGTTACCATATTAGCCATTACATATGTGTAAATTTACCATAATTAGGCATATTTGTCATTAAGCCGGTTTACTGCGCAAAATGTCTCAAATTTAATTCTAGCCCTGACAGATATCTCAAAGATAGATTTATGTAGTAACATATAAATAAATGGAGGTAATCCTAGCACGTCCACGTGACTACTTTAATATAAGTATAAGAATTTGCCTACTCTGTAAATACTAGAGATCTTTCCAGCGAATGTTCGTTCTGTTATCGAAGTACATGTAGGGATCTACTCCAGAGGCGCGGCTACAACGGATTAAATTATAGAGTGGCATAACAATGTTTGCATAGGACATGTGATGTCTATTGAAATGTACAGCATGGGACCTGTTAGTTTTGAAAGCGTTCGTTTGAGATTTCATCTTAGATTTATTGTATCAAACCACATATCGTTTAGATTGCTTTTGACGTCTACATATTTACTGTACGGTATTAATGTGTCTTTATTCACTAACCAACGGACTAAATGACTTATCTAATCTAATATATCTAATAATAGGACGCTAACGAACATAATGAACATACATTTGAAACCAGATTTGTTTATACTTAAAACTCTTACTTGTTAACTCTTATCAATTGCAAATAATATATGTATGTACATATATGTTTTTAACGGTTGGACTTAAAACCATGACCTTTATTAAGTGTATGTATACAGTTTATAATTAATAAAACAATTTGAATTAGTTTCGTATATATCCCCCGATATACTGTATAGGGGATCCAGTGAATGCCTTATATAATCTAACAGCATGTTCATCAAGCCTCAAAAAGCATGTGCTCGGAACAAATGTAAACACCGGAAACACAACAAACCTTAACAATAACGCTCCAGGAAATGTCGTTTATTTTTTATTGCGAGAAATTCGTGCACGTTATGAAAATCAACGTTGCCTCTGAATCGTTTTTAGCTCCTTTGAGTTTCCTTTCCGAAGGTTCACCGTGGCGACGCTGAAATACGAGTACACATCTTTCTCTATTCTACATTTTCTTTAAAACTACATAGCTTACCATTTTCGTTCGGTTGTAGGCAAAACATTGGGTATAATACTTTAACAAGGAGAACTAAAGCAAACAAATTTTCACGATGCATCTGTTCATATCTCGACACTTTTGCCGTTTGCTCTAAATCCGATATTATCTGATACTGAAATTCGTGCAACCTAGTAAACCTAATGAAAAACATAAAATATGTCCTGTATTTACTACTGACTGTGAAACTTAGATATATAGCTATTTTTTGAGTCTCCCAAAGTGTGGCTTTCGACACGAGTTTTCAACCCAATAAATGCACAGGGTGGTGAAAGTTTCGAAAACTGTAGCTTGTATAATATAGTCGTTGTAATGAATCTTAGGTAGAAAATGTTAAAACTCAATAAATATTTGGGTATATAATGCGATATAAACACTTAAATACACCTTTGAAAATAAGATCAGAATTTAATTGTAAGAAAAATATTTCATTATATTTACTTAGTTTAATCAATAAGGGTCCTTAGAAATTTATTTCTATTTGTAGCTAACGTAAAGTGTATAAGTGAGACTTACGTGATGATTACGTATATAAGTGAGAGTTTATAAGTGATACTTGCAATCCTATCCTTGCAATATACTTGCAATCCTCGATGAAATATCTACTTATTTAAATGATGTCTATGCTGCTTGTGGAAAGCTACATACCTCAGTACATATGCGTTTGTACTGATTAATTAGAGTAACGGACTTGGGACAACCTGTAAAACGGTATATTTATAATCATTTGAAAAATCTATAAATGAGTTTTTTTTTGAGATTTTAATATTATTTTACGACAAAAAAATTATAGTAAATGCCTTTCGATGTACAAAATTCTGATGCCGTATCAATCAAACAAGCAAAAGGTGAATAGTCTTTGCGGTGCTCAACTTTTCGGATTGTCTTGCGATCTTTACCAGCCGCTGCGAGTAGCTTACAAATGTTATATTAATCATAGTTTTCATATAACTGTGAGCCTAGTGCTCTTATAATTAAATAATGTTTTAATGAAACACTTAAAGACTGCCTTGTCACAAAGGGTTTTGGAGGGCAGCTTGTTGAGACTTATTAGGGTTACAATAAGTAATTTTATAAGGGAATAGTTATTGTATTTTAAATCACAAAATTTGACCTTTAAATTTGAAAAAAACACTGTTCAGTTAAAATGCCAACGTTACGATTATATCAAAATTAACTACCTTCTTGGTCGGCTGCCTCAATGTTCAGCAGATTTTAACATAAAATTCATCCCTGAGCCACCACACAATTTCAGACACAATCGACTTCCTCATGTTGCAACAAGTATCGCTCAATTTACCCAATTCTAATGAACCTTTAGAGAGTAATTGAAGTCGGCAAACTATTAACAGCATTACCCTTCATTGTCTCAATTTAGTTACTTTAGCCCCATTTTATACATTTGAAAAGTATTCTCGTTAGTCATGTCAGTCATGAAAATATGTACGAAATGTACGAGTCGCTGACAAGAAGAATTTGCTATTCCTTTGTATAGTTTACAATCCACTTTTCTGTTGGCGTCAATAGGCAGAGCATGTCGCGTAGTGTTCTATTTTGAGAAAAGCAAATTTCTCCAATTCTATTGCGATATGTTTATATCATGGTCGTTTTAAATGTTATTTTCGTAACTGTAATTATTCAAATTCCTCATTTCTACGCCTGTTTTGTCTTATATAATGTATCCGCTATATGTCGTATTTCCTTAGAAACAATGTGTTCTTTATTATTGGTAAAGTTTTCTAACAGAAAGCCAGTAACATACTGTCTAGCAAATACATATAGTGAAATATCATAACTACCGCCATTGATTTCTTGTAAAAAAGTTTATGGAGTTGGTGTGTTTTTATTACTTTTCGTTACAAAATACAAACTTTATTTATTGCACTAAATAAACAACTCATAAATACAAATCTGATATATCACTGGCACCACTATTCATAGTCCTAAACCTTCCTTTCACTGCCGTACGGTACCTAACATTCGGTTCTCTGAAATTTAAATGTCAAATGACTGACGCAATACGGCTTACTCCGAGTATAGCGCTTTTTTCACTATGCGTAAATATATCTAGTATTTTATTTATTTTAACGACAACCTCTCTCGGGAATAAGAAATTTTCTATATATAGTAATTTATTGTAATTAACGAAGAAATGTCAAACTACGCTCAAGTCGGATAATTTGAATGCAATGCAAAGCAAAGACAACATAAGTTTTGGTAACAGTCAGTTTGTATCATACTTTTGTTCTCGAGACACTTCAATGTCTACTTAGCAGTTGTCGTGTAAATTCTATTTACAAAATATCTTGTCTCAGAAACGTTGTTTGGCGTTAATAAACATTAAACTGAAACGGATAAAAGTTTTAATACGTTAAAGAATGTTACTTGCAACTGCTTCGCGAGGCAAATTACACCGCTGAAGTTTAAAGCACCTATTTTGTCTTCGACTTGCAATAAAATACCCAACAAATGTACTCGTATCGAATGTTTCCTTTGTTTAAATTGTTTAAATGAAATATCACAGTCTATGTTCGCTTCACTGCCATTGTTATTTAATGAATTACTATTATGAAATTAAAGGATTGATTACAAATTGAAAGTACAATTTAATGTCAAACTCCAATATGTTACTTTAATCAGATGTTTTAGAAAGATAAATATAAAATAGGCGAAGAAAGAATTACACACAGATAACAAAAAACTTTTAAGTTAATTAATTACTACCCATAGAGTGAAGCATTAGCCAGACGAATGGTTGAGATCCTCCGCTAGGATCTAAATTAACAAAGAGATTTAGTTCTAAGGAAAAAGAAACTTGCAATTTGCTTTAAAAAGAACAGCACCGAACAATTGGAGTTAACAGGGCGGAAATATTCTCTATAATTATCTTCTATGACGTGCCTTTCAGATTAATAACTATGCTTTGCGCAGTTTTTTTTATAAGAATGTTAATTACCGGTAATATGTTATGTATTGATATGATTATATACAGGAAAAAGCAAGGAAATTCTAGAAACATCTAGATGTTGTCGTGTAAATTTTCTGCTCACCACCGACAAGATGATCTTAGAATTACAAAGAACTAATTAATGAATTAATGAGCAATTGATATTATAAACTGTTTTGGCAGATACGTATAATGCGAATTGAAATAAAAGCTATTTCAGTCGTTAAAGACCAATTTAGCTAATAACTGGGACTAAATTGGGCAATATAATGTTTAAAGAATTTAAACAGTAGCGATCGCAATGTACTCCTGTAATTAATTTAAGGGGTGCTGAGAGTTTTCCAACTCTCTTCTCTCAGTATACTTATATCCAGTTCTAATAGGGTGCACTAAGCTGATAAGCTGGTATGAGTAAAATAGTAATCTAGTGTTAATAAAATAAGTGTAAAATTATTAATATATATTAATTATTAAAATATTATAAATTTAATTTTTTAATATTTAACATTAATTTTTCAATAAGATCTAATATCTTTTTGTTAAATATTTTGTTTGTCCACATTTATACAAATAAAAGATTTTTGAATATTACATAGTCATACTACCATATATTGAATAGAAACAATAATACGTGTATTACAATAAAAAATATTGTTATTGTAAACTTTTTAATTCGCCCCATTAAAACTACCATTCACGAATATTTGCCGAACTTTTCTTTTGTGCAGGGCGGCATTTTTTCACGGGATGAAAATTATCAAGCTTTTCAGCTCTACACTTTTCCTAGAATAAATCATCAAAGTTAAGATATTTCGCTGTAGTTAGGTAACATATGGGTGAATATTTTTTAAATTTAGTTGTTTTGTTCTGTCACTTGCAATATTGTAATTTTATAGGATAGCCGATGTATTAATTAAAAGATTTGCTTACAAAAAATACCTCATTGTCAAATCTGACATTGGAGGAACTTATATTAAATATGTGTCTGTAACGAGAAAGAAAACCATCGTGGCAATATCAACATACCGTAGAGTTTTCGATAGTCGATCTCTAAGTCCAGAATCTGGTGTAGACGATCACATTAACACTTTAAATTTTGAAACAAAACATATCTAACAGGGAAACTACTCATGATGAGGAAGGATCAATGCTGCTTATGATGTTGTGCCATCAAATAAAGATACCAATAAAATGTCTTAAAAATAGCGTGTATATAAAGCCATGTATGTGAATTTGTTCTGATATCCACTAAACCTATATCTATTTCTATCGACAGCTAAAAATAATTATATTCTTTTTGCCATATCTCAAAATTTACAAGTTAGCAGACACTGTAAAATAATTAGACTCCAAATTAAGCCCTCGCAGGTCGCTACGCATCTGTTCTAATTCATTATAAAAGTAAACACCACGATACGCAAAACACATTCGCAATTATTGCTTTAAATTAATGTAAAATAAAACTCAAAGTTGTGGATTATTATTAATTGTACTCATCAATATATAATGCTACTGTTTTCTAAATTTAAAAACACGTCACAGGTCACACGTAGGTATGAATTAAGATTGAATGATAAAGGTATGCGGCATTGGAAGGAACAGGGAAAAATTCTTTTCGAGGTAGAACGAAGCGTTTATCTTTTGCATTTACCGCGACTTTGGCTTTCTGTTTTGTTCTTTGTCCTTTTATCTTAAGCTGGTTGTTAAAGAAATTTAATATTTACAACAATAAGAGCATTTTAACTTTTTTTTTTACGAATATTTGCGTGTATTAGATTGTAAGAGGTCGCATTGTGAACTTAATATCTGCCAGTTTAATCAAAACATTATTGGTTACAGAGTGCGCAATTTAGGTAATGTTTCTTTGTAACAAGTTTTTGTTGTACGATTTGTTTTGTACGAAGTTTTTATTTCGTATTTTTAGGAAAAACAGCTTATGCTAATCTGGTTTTAATGAAATCTGACAAGGAAAATATATAATACTTTTTATCTTTGAAATACGCATTTAACACATCGACTACTGCGGTATACTAAGCGATTATTTCAAGTATTGTTTATAATATCGTCGCAAGGAGTTCTTGGTTACTCGTAACTGTACTGACACTCGTAAATATACTCATTTATCTTTTCGCGCTCTGTAGGTACATATTTTTATTAATGACATCCACAACACGGGAAATCCTTTAGTGGAACTATAACATAAACTTTACATATTCTTCTACTTTAATACAGTAACTAATGGAGTTTATGAAACTATGATATTTAGCTAGTAGTAAAACTCGCAATATACGCATGTGGAATTTGCATAAGATTACTGGTAATGTTCCATGTACTACGCGGTTCAACTGATTTTTTTATTATTTATTTATAGAAGTAAAAACGACCTACTGTCTTTCTAGTGAAGCTAAATCATCACGGTCTATAGAAGTCTTCATCCACTCTCCCTTAGTTCTGAAGTTCTACCTAAGATTAAATACTTTTAGGACTTCAGAACTTACATCGTAATGTATACCTGACTGACTAACTATTTAGATAAATCGAAAATTATTAATTCAAAGATGACAGAACTATGTATGTAGCTGTAATTTTTATGTAGGTCTGTACGAAGCTTTTTATTACAATTCATCAGGCATTCTTGGATCTATTCTTAAAAAATCCAATTGAAGAATAAACGAATGAAAATATCCAATTATATACATATTTGTCACAGGTCCCTATGTTTGCAGGTGTAATGCCCGCTAGTATATTAACGAATAAATATTTGGCAGTGTGCATATTCGTTTACTAATGCTATATTATGATGTTACAAAGTAAGGTATATCCAGGCATGACCCCTTCGACACTATATTCAGAGCAAGAAATCTTGTTTACGTTTATTTATTACAAGAAAATGAACATCTATACTGTACATTGTTTCTCAGTATACGAAAATCTTATATTACGGGCGCTCCCGAAGCATCAATCACTTCGTATGCGAAATTTGATAAAATATATAACTTAATATTTTATTATGTAATATTCTGTTGCGTTACAAGTTGTAGTCGACGTTGGATAATATTTTCTTATAATAGATATGCTTCTAGCATCCCGTAACCGTATGAAGTTTTGGAACCCGTACAAGCGCGACGATGCCTTCGCATTATTCCTCGTCATTTATATTTATTTGTATAAACTTTCTTATATTTTTGGTCGATTGAGTTTGCGAGAAACCATCCGTGCAAAAGAGAGAACGCCCTGAGCGGTAAAAGTTGTAAGACGGAATACCTACTCTACCCGTTTCATTTTAGTTTATTGTCGTATTCTGTTGCTGATGCTATAAAGAAGATATTTTTTTATAATATATTTTTGCTTATTAATTATTTATTCATTCACACGTTTTCAATTTATATTGTTGCATGCTTAATTGTAATGACTGTTGATTTTAATTTAATTTAGTCCCATTTTGTAATTAAATGTAGTCGCGTTGTAATGTTTTCTGTATATACATATGTCTCTCATTCATAGACGCGGTAATATAATATGATATGAGACGTTTTAAATTAGTATTCAAAGGTAACAATGGATAAATGACCTTAAGCAATATTTCAGCGTAGTGTTATAGGATACATATGACAGTGATCTGCAAAGTTCAGTGCACATGTGGTGTCTTTAATGTCTAATAGAATACTGATATGATACTGATATATTGTTATATAAATTGTTAATATTAAATGTATTTTTATAACTTTTTGCACGGCTAACGTACAAAGATGGGTATAGAAGCAGGATATTATTGCGCTATTTTCTAACAACATAGCTATCCATTTGTGAAATAATAAAACTATTTTCGTGCAGACAAAACGACTCGATTCTTACTACGCAGACTAATAATTCTACCTCATGACTATCTAGCGTTTCGCTGCCGCGCTGGTGAGATGTTCTTCGCCTTTTTCTTCTATGAAATAGAAAGCAGTGTTATTCGGAGGATCGGACACGTAGCTCGTTTAACACTTACACTATGTGTACTCACTGACTTATAGGTGAGCCCTAGAATGGCCGAGGTCGAACAAACTTCGGAACTGTAATACGAACGTGCTAGAAACGTAGATCAAAGCGTTGAGTGAACCTAATAATATTATGTACTTTAACGGTTGAGTTTTCAACAGTCATTATTGACTCTTGAATTATTGACTTGTTTCTTTTACTTATGTCAAACTTTTTTTATAGGATTTAAAATGAAATTCGTAAATTACAAGAGATTCGAGTGTGTTCGTGTAAATTGTAGGAAATAATAAAACAAAATAGACAAAAACGCAGATAAAAAGTGGGCCAGATTAATCTGAAATAGTTAAGACTAGAGTTTGGAGCACTTCCTACTATTTACGAATTATGTTAGTTAAGCTATGAATCTTTTCCAATTTTGAAAAAAAAATTGACGTGACATTCTTAGGATTCTCTTCTATCATCTGCTCCATAGATCGAATCGCATATAGTTAGCATTTTATATTTTTTTTAGTTTACACGTTTCCGTGCTGAAAAAAAAACTAAGATTGAGGAAGAACGTGAGCGAATGAGATAGATATCTTTGATGCTTATGTCTCGCTTCTTCTTTTGTTATACCCTACTTTGGCAAGACGTCACAATTGGGACTTTTGAGACTGGAAATCCCCTGCGTCAAAATCTCTATTGTTTTAAAATATCATTGTTTCTGAGAATGGTGTGCACTTTTTAATGTAAAACGTTGACAATGGCTGCATGCTTTACTTCTCACGGAATAGAGCAAAGTTAATTTGAAATAAATAAATTTCTTAATAGTTATAATTTGTTGAATAATTCTATTTGACTTAAAAGCTCACTTTGTATGAGTGATAATAATATTCATAATGATATCATTATTATATAAATATACCCACTCTGTTACATTTGAACACTAGGCGCAGACAAAAGCTCTCAAACCAAGATACGTAACCGCTCATAATTCCACTAAATGCCTATCGTTCTGTTGATTTACAGCTACGCTGTCTATAGAGAGGGGTCGTAGAAAAGACAGCGGAGCTATATTGCTTTTGCGGACACGTAGCAGATATGAGGTTCACTATTTGACAAAAATTGCTATGTTATCTATTTATAAAGAAGATATGTAATCACTGATCGGGAAGTTTCGCTTGCATTACAACATTGTTATATGTATATAGACTTGAATTTGGGAACTTTTAATGCAGACGCATATCGGATGGTATATTTCTATGTAAATTATGAGATTGTTCATTCATTAATGAATGTACTTATTTTTAGAAAATAAGATATTTTAAAATAAGATCAAAGGAAAGTACACTGATAATTGATACCGCAAAATAAATTGATCCCGTGAAAAATTTATGAATGATTGGAATTAACAAATATAATCATTAGATTTGATTAAAATTTCTAAATATTAAAAACTGCATAAATATTTTTGCAACTTTAAATAGAACATACAAAAGTTATAGAAATTAGTCCAAACACTGCGTACTCATTACGCACAATAATATTTCAGTTGTTTCAGAATTACCCACAGAGGTAACGTCCGCCCTCCACCTGTCCAAACTCTAGTACTATGCTGTAGAATACTTCAATTTCCATCAGATTTAGAATAAAGATATGCTTTCAAGTGACACCTATGGACTGTAATCACGGGAACTGACCGTGCCCTTTAATTTAGCAACCCAATATGTACTCCACAGTAAAAGGATCCTATTCAGGTTAATTGCAATCCTTTGAGTGCTGCCGATAATTGTACGGTATCGATAGACTGAAACTCATTTTGGGCCCACGTATTTCAGAATGTTCACGCAGCCTCATTATAAATTGAGACAGAATTACTGAATAGGGTTCAATTATAATGAAAATTTGGTCCATTTATTCGAACCGACGAAACAAAAACGAATTTGATTTGGACTGAAATGATCACTCATCGTTTCAAGGATGTGATGAGAATGTATGTACGTCATTATAAAATAGTAATAAATATATACATGTACCAACATACATTATATATAGTGATAAACAATATAAAATTTTGCTGACTTCTATAGATTTAACTTAGATGGTGTTGGTAAAGGCACGGTACGCTAATATATAAATAAAGAGTAAGTTCAAAAACTAACACCCTGAAATTACTGAAAAATCACTCTCTAAAAAGTATGAAACAGTAAAATATTCTCAGGTGATTTTTTTATTGAATTATATGTACTAACAATTCAATAATGATAAATAAATAAATAAATAACCGTCACGCCAGGTCCCTAGCGGGGTAGGCAGAGAGCACCGAGTGCCAAACA
>DWQQ01000384.1:0-11832 GCA_018244775.1 Oxynetra roscius flavomaculata
TCATATACGGGTTCATCGCGATTCATAGAGAGATTGTTGTGCATCGATCAAGTCCTCTGTCAAAACTAATACGAACTCAGTCCCGTGAGAGATTTCCAATCCACCGGTAATTATGCGTTTCAATGCAGCGAACCTCATCCGATTAAAATTGGCAGGCAGGGGGATGCATGATATTGACGAATAGAGTCGATACTCGATAAAGGCTTTGTTAAACGCCAGTTAATAGAATATGTGCTGGTGATAAGATCAGTTAATTCTGTTGGAGAGTTTCAAATTACAATAAACGCGCAAATAATAAAGATTGCATTGAATTATTCAAATTTCAACAGTGATATTTAATACTGAACGAACGTATTGTCTCTTAGTCCACTTCAAATTTAAAAAATATATTACAAAAGCATTAATGCCCTCGTTATTATATATCAAATATTGATCATATTTTTTTTAGTATTGATATGTGATAACTCGCAGAACAATAATCATCCGAGCGATCAAATCACATTATATCCCTTATTTTAACCCAAGCAATTCCGTTCAATAAATGCCATAAAAAAATATTCTACAAAGTTTTAGTTGTGTATAATACATAGAATAAATATATGAAAAAAGTGTCAGCTTTTATTTCAATTATTTTTATGGAACATAATCAAGTCGAGAGTGGAAGACTTGACAATACTAGATTTTCTTGGACATGCTTTCCTCAGTTTGAATGTTTTCAAATAAGTGTTAATTGACTAGAGCAATTTCTTCATTACTAGTATAACAGAAAACAGTTATACTTCAATCGCCTTTATTAATGTCTTTTGTTCAATTAAATTCTCGCTCAAGCACTTATACTAGCACATGTATGTATTACAGAAACAATTGACGAAGGCGTATCGCAAGAGCTCGATATTTCTGAGAAACGAATGTATGTCATATTGATTTTCGTTTGCCTTAGTTTCTGGTTAGCAAGTATTCATGAAGAGGTGATGAAACATTTTTTTGAGTGACTGGTTTGGCTATGCTATTAGAAGTTTGCTGCTAACACGTTTCAATGTACGGGTACAGTAAACAATTAGCTAACAAAATAGAAAACTTTCCGCACTTAACACGGCTTAACATGTATGAACCTAGTTAGTCCATATAACAGTTGAAGAAATAGAAAAAAACTGAACTATACTTACAATTACACTTATAGATGTACATATGTATAATTCTTCTGTAAGTGACTTTATCACTGAACTACTCTTGCGCTTTAAGTGTAGTTCAGTGATAAAGTCACTTTTGCTTTCTGTCCGAATTGGATTTCTTTTTTTGTGCAAATTCAGGTGAGCCCCCAGATGGTTTGGTATTACACCTGGAGCTGGTAAGCGGCGCTGCTATGGGCATGTCACTGATCTTGCCCTAAACAGCACGGACAATTTTAATATAGCTGAAACGATTATGACTTTTTTGTGTATGTTTGAGTGAGTCACTAGAAATTAATACTTATAAATAATATAAAATTGAATCATTGGCGAATAGTCTGTTCTATCAGATTGATATTGCTGTCAGATAGATACAGTTTAGTTGTAATAATTTAACGTTATCAACATAGGTTTAGGCATATTAAAGTTCCAAGAGAACTGTACAATAGTCATCCATTACCACAATAATATTATGATTAACTTATGCAAATGTTGATCAACGATCCACAATGTTTTGATAGTAATAGTATTGTTTGCGCGAAGTTGTAGCAGACTGAGTCATAACACCGCTATTCATTTGGTCTACTGGTCTATTCAACTGTTTGTTCAACAACTAGTTCTTATTACTTCAACAGTAGTACAACCGTTTACTAAATAGTATACGTTATTCTGCGTAGTATTCAGTTATAGGCTCTGTAAGTAGCATAATATTTTGCTATTGTTTTAGACTTAGTCATTTTGCTTGAGGCTAGTTGCCGTGAAATCGTTCAGGCCCGTTCATGCTAAGATATTGGGTAGTATTAAATATTAATTGGAATACAAATAATTTGTTTTTTTTTATAAAATAATCGAGAGCGTCGGAATATTTTTAGTACTTTAGTGTCAGGCAATAAACTAAAAGGTAAACAATGCCAATCAAAAAGCTAGATATCACAAAATGTTTTTTTCTCAACTTGCTTATTAAATGTTATTATATCGATATATGAGATAACAATCAGGTCTTTTAATCATGGCCGCAGCTGCATTTATAGCTCTCTACTAACCGGTTAAAAATATGAACAACAAAAGGTGTACACGACACGTGACATCAATGAGAACATTTAAATTAATTCAATAAGCTTCAATCAATACAATAGTAATAAAAATCCTCATGAAAAACCACGCAGCTTAAGTTATAAGGCTACCGAGTAACTACGTCTTACAGTAATTATACGAGTACGTCGCCCTGAGTACCAACTAGTAATATACACACGACTGTTACAAGGATAACTTAAAAAGATAATGGATTGTGAGAGCGGTAATGCCTGTTTTAAGATAGTGGAAATGGTCTCAGACAATAAATTTTTACCTAGTCAATTATGACCATAGATATAAAACACTTCAAACAAAAGCTCAACACCACGTGCGGTTAAAATGAATCAAATGTTGAAAGTAATCTTTTACGGTTAAACCTACGAGGCCACGGTACACGGTACTATTTTTACGAAACTGTGCTCACATTTTTGCGGTTGTTGAATGGTGTTCGTGGCATACGTAATAGAACATGCGGCGTACTGGCTCAGTTTGGAAAGACAGAAACGCATTTTTATGGGTCCCAATGAGAACTAACCCCAATAAGTAAATTGTTATAATTTTTTATATCAGACATCAAACCGATATTCAATATTAGACAACGTGTACGCATTAAATACGAAAACAAGGAGCCATTCTGATTCGCAGCTTAGTTCAAAGGTGGTAAAATATATTTACAATTAGGTATAAATTTTAAGTTGGGTCAATATGAGAAGACGGGAATCCTTTATGATCCTGCTATAATGATATTGAAGTCTTCGCCTTAATTATTAAACAGAATAGTAGCTCTATCTCTCAGAATTTAGTTACACTATAATTAATTAGTAACTAACAAAGGTAATTAGCAAAATGTAATCGCTTTTAACGTCACTAACTAGAAACGAATAGGCTCGTAAAGCAACGAGCTCTTTATAGTTCATCATTTATCTAGGCTTATACTAAGCGCATTGCGATTGATAATGTAATTTGTTTGTTGTTATTGTTATTGTTAGAGAACTTTAGAGTCGTTTGCATCGAAGTGATCATAAAATGTTTTTACATCGTTTCAGATACTTTTTACTTTTATTCTGTACGATATTGTTTTGTATTGACACGAGTACAGTACTATTTTTAAATGATAATATTAATATTATCGTTCTTACTCATAATATTGGCATATTTGGTGAATTGAAAAATCCCTATTAAATGGTATTTATGTTCTAATAATAATATGTGCTTATATTAACATGAAACGATTCTGTAAATCGAATATACTAGTATGTTATAATGTATTGTAAATAAATCCTTAATTTTAAATTGGTAATGTATATTGTTTTTATGAAATATACTCTTTTTATGATCAATGCTTTATGACAAGCCATAAAAATGTTTGGATTTTTTTTATTCGGCTTATAAACAACATGTAATTATTTTTCCATCTGCAATCTGGCGAGCAACTGATTGAACATCTCCTTACTACTTTGTAACTTCTTAATGTTTTACATTATAGTCATCAAGTCTATTCTTGAATTAAAACGTAATTTAAAGATTAAATCAACACTAAAATTACCTTCAACTGCGGTTTCTTCAAAAGCATGCGAATATCTGTCGGTATTATTTTCGTATAGGTTTTGAAACAATAAACAAAATTCATTTTACGTAACGCGAACGTTTACGTTTCTTATGGTATTGTACGTTTTTTTTAAATAGGTTTTAGATATAAATAAGATGATATCGCAACTTGAAGAAGTTTAGGTATGTCTGTAAAAACACCTACATATGTGGTTGCAACTTCGGTTACAGCTGGTTGCAGAAATGAAGAGGTAATGTAAATTTAATATCCGACATAGCAAAGAGACGTTAAGTACCTCAGCCCGCTGTAATAAACTACCTCTTACGTGCCATCGGGATTCTTAAGACAATGTGTTGTCCTATTTATGGGGTGAAGCAGTTGTTGTTATAACAATCTGAATTTTGATTTGAAAGATGTGGTTGCCATCTCGGTCCTCAAGAGTGGCAACACTTCTGTGACCGGCCAAGAATAGGACAAATAGTCCTATTCAAGATAAGTTACTTGTGACTGCTGTATCCCCTTTTGCAACTCTATTGCAACGACATGCAATTAACAAATCACTTAGAACTAACTGGACGAATGGTGCTTACAACACTTCTGCAACTCTGTTGCTGATGTATACTAAGCCAATTAATATTCTTATTACCAAAACTAATTGACACTGATAGTGCCGCTCGTACAGCCCAGTTCGAGGCCGGTTGAAGGCGTTCATTGGCGGGAGCTACTACTTGTGACAGCTGCCGACTTGTTATTTACCCTTTTCACATACAAAAAAGAAAACCTACCTAATCAAAGTACAGTTACTACTAAACGTTGCAATTAACGTTGGAAACAGAAGTTAACTATTTTATATATATTTATTAGCATATTTTTATTCCTTTACAAATCCCAATTAGATTCTCTTATGATTGTATCTAATTAGAAATGATAATAATTAGTTTCAGACATACTTTAATATGATTCTTATCAAATTATTTGAATTCAAAACATAAATACAGTATAACTAATTACAGTGATAGCCTACAGATATATATATGTAGATAGATAGTTGTTTGGAATACAACCTTCCGCTCCCGATTTTATAATTTAATTTCTACCCTCGACGTTAATTTCATAAAGTTGTGTACGTTTTATGATAAGAATAAGTGATTGTTACATTGTAGGAATTGCATCGCGATGCACATTTAGCTCTCCATGAAGTTATTTAAACGGTCAGTTAACCGCCACTTGGGTAGCGTGGCTTAGGTACTATGATCTTAACCTACTTAATTCTAATAAGATAACTCTTGCCTAACACATGAAGATACTAGAGCTAGCGATTGTGTTGAGCATACTTCATTAATTGTTCAAAGATACTCGAAAAAAAACACTGCTCTGTAACTTTTCAGACTGTACTTTAGATTCCCGATCAAATACCTTGTATGTTTGCACCGAAGACGCAACTTCGATTGTAATATTTACTGAAACAAAATACAAAACTACCGCCATTGTGGTTGACTTTATAGTTGAGTTGCCAGAGCGCATATGGCTTAACAGTGTAAATAAATCGTCATGAGCATTTTTCAGAGTGTCTAACTTGTTACTATTTGAATACATCGGAAGACTATCAATCGTTATCGTCAGGTACCGGAACAATCGTACGGGAGCTGAGTTGTTAGTAGGTTAGCAATCGCACAGCGGTTTAGTCCAACGTCCGAGCGGTAGAAATAACAACACTGCAAACACTGCTGATAAGCGGTATAACTATTTCTGCTGCGAACATATGAGCGCTTTAGATAAACGCAGCAGTCACTTACCCTTTGGTAAGAAGTTACTATCTGTAATACAATAAGAAATGTCAGCAACAACTACATTAAAAAATATATACAGCGATGCCTGTGACCGCTATTAATGTATTCTCGTACAGAAAATAGCATGTTCATTAACTATTCCTTGTTCACGTAGTACCAAATTCACCATGAATATTTATTTCAATTGATAATTTTATTTATCCGAATTGAACTTTATTTAATTACTTGCATCGCGTCACAGCTCCAATGAAATATAAATTGCCTTTCGAGAGTATTGTCGGCTTATCGATTTTATCTTACTGACATAACAATCAGCCAATTAGACTGTCCACAGTGCGGCGGCAACTGTAATAACAAGATACGTGAGTTTAGCCATACATCTTATTAATTTAACATTAGATTATTCCTGGTACTAAGGTCTGTAAACATTAATGTTTGTTCTATTGTTATAAAAGCTGTAAAAGCGTATGATGATGGTCTTCAGTGGAGTGGCTGGAACTAAAACTGAAATGATCTAAAGCCTATTTTTATAAGGAAGAAATCGTCAAAAGATCTGCAGCGATTTGAAAGAAAGGTCGCTGTAAATGAAATTTTTCATGGCGGTGCCTCAATTCCACCTTCATGAAGACCTGGGTTCTTCGCAGGAAATCACCAGATCTTACTATGCGAAATGCATTTAGAGTTCTTCTCTGGATAGTAGAACTCTGAACTTAAAATCCACACCAGCTCAGAAACAGATTAGTTATTAAAATCGAGGATGTAGAATATTTCATGTCTTCGTGGACTTCACAAAGTTTGAAATTATATATCATTGCTTAACTTATCTAAAGCGGTATATTTACTTACTTGATTTACGTTGCATCCTACATAATTTATTGAAAATAAAACAATAAAATCAACTTTGTCACTTAAACGTAAAACAAAACTTTGTCACTTAATTTTCAAGTATAAATTAATATACAATAAGGAAAATTAATAACGTTTCAGAGAAAAAATATATAAAGCAAATTAATTAAGTAAATAGATAGCAATACAAGGTTTGTTATTTCTAATCTCAGTGCGAAATTACTTTCCTGATTAAATAATCAAGATTTACGTAAAGATACGAAAAGTAATTTGATAACTAATTTAAATGAAAAACATAATGAGTATCAAAACGTCAGTATAATTTTATTACGGTTTTAAGATCTTTGTACATTTTATACAAAACAATAATTTTCATTAAGACTAATAATTACAATCCAAAAATTACATTTTATTTTCAAGTTTATAATTATTAAATCTAATATCACGATTTAGCTTAATAATACAATATAGGTACTCAAGCAATACATCTATGCGCCAAAACTATAACTTTGCAAACATATTCCGTTACAAGTAATATATACACATTGCCATTAACACATAAGCACATTGATACACATAGCTCAATAAAATAATAAACGTTCTAAATCATCACACATAATATTAACAAATTCAAACAAAATATATTTGCCTGTAAATATTTAGTTCCAATAAATATTAACAATTAATATACAATACAATTTCGTAAAATATTGCATGATTAATATTAAGACAAACATGAGTAGGTAATTATAGCGTTATATAGTAAAAAATAAACCATCTAGACAAAAAAACATGAGCTCTTACCTACTTAATCGACGATGTGGATACAAGGATTATTATTTATTGACTTATACTATTTGGTGTTGTTTTACAGTGAAGGCTGGGTGAAAAACAATTCACAATAACGGGACCATCTATGTTAATACAATTGAACAGTAATTTCAATACTTGAATCGTTTACTTAATCAGACTCAACATTTTTATGTGAATTTTGTATAAAATATTGTATCATTAAAATATCAATTTCGTGCTACACTCCACTCATACACAGATCTTATTACGTACATATGTGAGAATTGACAAAACTGTACCTTAGAAAATTGATTCTATTTACAAAAGTTATGATTAAAATTACATTGAATTGTGCAGTATTCAGTACAAAGAAACTTAAATGTATGTGGAATAATATTAAGTATTTCTCACACGAAATACGTACGTCCCTTAGCAGAACCAGAGCCTGTTATGGAACGTGGTGCGTTTGGTGAAATATCGTCCACCCTTGAGTACACGTGACCACTACTAGGAGACAGCCTAAGGTCATAATGAAACCGGGGGCATGTCCTGTTGTCAATGGACATGTAGCTATTGTTTGAATTGTTCCCCTCCCCGTACGTATTGTTATCGGACGACGGAGAGCTTTCATTTTGCGAAGACTCTCCGTCGTTTCTCCTACAATATTGAAGTGAATTCGTAAAATTCTGCTTTGAGCAACTATCGTTTGATACCGGCATTGTTGTGTACCTCAAAGTGGGCGTTTGACGTAAAGATTTCTTAAATACACTCTTTTCGGAACCTTTCACAGTTATAATGGTGTCAGTTGAGTTGAGCAATAAAATGAAGCGGTCCCAAAAACGTGGATCATTCCACGATATATTCTTATACTTATCTAAAACAAAACCGAGTTCGTCATTTATTTGGTTGTTATCTACCATCTTAATGAATATCACCTTATTTAAATCACTACGATTTAACGTCTTCAAATAACTGTAAAACATGTTCTTAAAGTGAATGTCGCAGAGATCGTTGCAAATGAAGTTTGTCGTCAAAACGATTAGGAGACGTTTAGATAATTTAGGTGACTTTGAAAAGCTATCTAATGTCAGAATATTCAAGGGCGATTCGTTGATTGATTGTTTTTTGGTAGACATTTTTCTGAACTCTATTTCTGACATCACGTTATGATAAACGAAATTAGTGTCTTTGGTATTACATATCACATAATAATCGTACATGTGATTTGGATTGCCTTCTAGGACATGGTCAACGTTTGGACACGATTGTTCTTTGAACAAAGGCACACCGTAGTTAGTGTACAACCAGTCACTGACATCATATCTAAAAGCATAGAAGATAGCACCTATAAGACAAATTACTACGACAATAATAATAATGCCACAAATAACAGCAAAGTAATTATCGGGCAGGAAAACAGATTTAGAAACTATCTCGTCCTTTGAAACCGTTGGATCATTTATTGACCCCATATATTCTTTACAGTGACTTAATACTGAAGCAATTGTTATTTTTGTAGGCTTTCCTTCCGAGTCCGTACATAGCATTTTTTCCGGATCTCCTGGATCCCTTCTTAGCCATGAATCTAATTCTGCTATGCTCTTACAATCGCAGGAATATTGATTGCCTTCTATAGAAACGTGAGCTAAGCTTTTTGATGATGATGCCAGCAACTTCCAAGGAAAAAAATTCACAAGTTTATTTTCATCTATTCTTAAGACCGACAAAGATTTTAAGGAGGAAAAAGTATTATTTGCAACATGAACAATGGCATTATGGTCTAAATACAATTCATTTAAATTATTAAGATGTATAAACTCATCGCCTTTTAATTCAACCAATTTATTATTTTCTAAATGTAAAACTCGCAACGAATCCACCCCTTTGAATGTTTGATTATTAACTTCTTTAAGTTTTGTATTATTAAGATACAATACTTGAAGTTTCTTTTTACCAATAAAAACATGGTTGCCTAAATTAGTAATATGATTGCCGTCTAAATATATTTCTGTGGCGTCCATAGGGATACGTTCTGGTACTTCTGTATAGCCAGCATTGGAACAATCAACTACATTTGCATTCCAAGTGATATCATGATAACATCGACAATTATTCGGACAAATCATTTCACAATCACAAGCAACAAAGTCGCAACAATGACACAGCGCAAAACAATGACTTTCGTATGGACACAGAAAATCTGAAGGTGACATATCTATCAACTTTTTTTTTTCCTTAGCGCGCGAATGTACCAACGAACAAAACGCTTTATCTAAATCTAACACTCGCGGGTATTGTCGACTGTGGCTCAAATAATTGATGCGTTGAATCCATTCCATTGAACAATCACAAACAAATGGGTTTCCACTTATAAAGAACTCGGGTAAATCACTATCTTCATCTATTTGATCTAGCCTAAATGCGTTCATGTCAAGTTGAACCAGTTGATTATTATTTAGGGTCACGATTGAGAGTCTTTGTAACTTAGAAAAAGTACCGACCTGAATGTGTTGTATTTTGTTGTCGTTTAAATACAATTTTTCAACGGATTTTGGTATTGACGTTACTGAAAGTTGACTTATATTATTATGGCTTAAATCTAGTATTTTAATATTTACATTGTAATACAAGTCATTGTTGGAAAAAATTTCTATTAGATTCATATGCAAATCTAACCATTCTAAGCTGTCCGGAAAACTTTTAAAATCAAATGTAACAATTTTATTTGCCGACATGTTTAACCACACAAGACTGTTGAGCGTCGTAAATATGCCTTCAAACTTCGTTATATCGTTTCCATCCATGCGTAGCAGCTTTAAATTAATATTTTTGCGGAAACAACCGGGCGCAACATGTTTTATTTTGTTCGACGCCAAATTTAGAACTTGTAGCTGGGGCAAATGTTCAAAAGTGTCGTCATTTAAATAAGTAACTTTGTTATCCACAAGACGCAAACCGAAAAGTTCTGTCAAACCGCGAAAGTTTTCCCGATTTAGATGAGTTATATTGTTATTTCCTATATCCAATGACCTTAGAGACCGAAGTTTGCGAATAGATAAAGGAATAGAGGATAAAAAATTATCATTTAAACTTAAATCTTCGATAGTGGTCATATTATCAAAAGCGTTATCATCTATGTGTTTAATTTTATTATTATCTATAAATAGTTCGTGTAAAACATGCAAATCGTTAAACAATTGCGTGTGTACATGCATAAGCTTATTGTGAGATAACGTAAGTGAATGTAAGTTTCTTAATTCGACAAATGCGTGTTCATCGATAGAACTTATTTCATTGTGTTCTAAATTTAATTTTTGCAAACTGTATAAATCTTTAAATATAAAACGATCCACTTTGCTTAATCTATTATAAGATAGATTTAAAATCACCATACGTAATAAACCAACAAAAGTGCCCTTGTTTATCCACTGGCTAGTTAAATCGTTACGTGAAAGGTCTAATATTTGGAGTTGTTCCAGGCCTTCGAAGAGACCAGGTGGCAAAACATTTATCGTATTGTTACTTAAGTTTATTTGTTTTAATAATTTTGTATCGGCGAAAAGATCTGGAGGAATGGCATTCATAAAATTACTTGATACATTCAAAACCTGTAAGCTTAATAGGCCTCCAAAGGCATGATCTTCTATAGTAGATATTGCATTATTTTGTAGTAACAGTTTTGTCAATGAACGTAATTTTGACAAGCTGTTATCAGTTATAACAATAAGATCATTATAAGACATATCCAGTGTTTCAATAACTAAATTACAACTTTTAACACTGAGATTTTGCTCTCGTAGCGAATCCGAAAAACCAATTGTCTTAATATTTTGCAAATGATTATTCGTAAGGTTCAAAGTTTTTAAGCTGTACAAGAAGCAAAACGTGTCTGTTTTGGTGCTCCATATATTGTTATCACTGAGATTTAGTTCAATCAACTCACTCAAACCCAAAAACGCTTGTTCATTTAGCTCCATGGTCATAGCCGACCATTCACTGTTGTGCGTCGTCACGTGCAGGCGTTTCAAGTCTTTGAAATTTTCAAATGCACGCGCAGGTATTTGACGTATCTTGCACTTATCTATGATGAGATCTCGAAGTTTGCCGAGGTTCGCATGTTTCCCTGACGTCTTCTCCGTTTGTGCGTTGAGCGTGCTTTCGAAGAAAAGTATTTCGCTGCATTGCACGTGCAGCGATAAAACATCGTCGAAATGCGTTCTGCTAATGTTCTGTAACAAGTGGTCCAGATTGCTTATCGTTCGGATCTTGCAGAATAGAACCGCGGTCTCCGACGTTTCCGTCTCGGAGCTGCGGTAGGCGCATTCGTGTGGCATTTCCGCCGCGGTGCTCCTTTCGGCGACATAGCAGTAGAATAACACGTACACTATAATGCAATTGAATTTTCGCGCGAGTCCATTTACGACAGTTTTTTTTATTGGCATTTTACAGTTGTCTCCGAGTTGCGGCAACTCATTGATGTCGACAGTGCCATTTATAATGAGGCGAGATGGTTGATCGCGTCATAAATCTTCACATAAGAACGACATCGCGAGTCGCGTGGCATGATAGCGGTGTTCGCGGTCGCTACGGGCGTATGGTTCGGTTGACGGCT
>DWQQ01000385.1:0-11824 GCA_018244775.1 Oxynetra roscius flavomaculata
TTATAGTAGGTATCAGATTTTGTTACAAATATTGCTTCCGTCGTTAACTAATTTTAAAATAATCGATATCATTATGTCAATAACCTTCGCGACATGGTATTTTTGTCATTATAAAAGAAACAGATATAATGCTGATTAATTTATGTTCTTGAATGATGTTAGTTTTAGCAATTAGTAGAAACTCATAGTCTCCCATCAAAATATGGTAATCTTATAATAATAATGCGCTTTTAAAGTTAGCTTCAACAAGGATATGTAAGAATCATGCTTAATAAGCATGAAATCCTCACTAAGTAAACTATACACTAAAAATACAACACAGTACCACTACCTCAACCATCCCGATAAAAAATAAGAAAAAGCATAAACTTTAACATTAAAAATAAAAGTAAGTAAGCTATTCATTGCATGGAACGTTATGAAAATGTGTTTATCTCAAGCTATTTTTTATTTTAAGACTCCATAAATTATAGGTCTGCATAAAGGAATTCAAATAAAATATGTCAAGCAATTGCCAATAACAATAATAATCAAAATGTACCACACAAAGATGACTCGCGGCACCACCCGGCTGATTGACCACGCGCTATTTACCCTGTCCAATTTACCGATGGAGTGCAACGAACGCAGGTTCTTTCGTCTCTGACAAAAACAACTAACGAAGCTTATTATGACACAAGTTCATGTCCACAGCTTTTATCTAGCGACAAACCGTACTAATTTTTTAAAATAAAGTGTTGTCACACAAACAAATCTGAACGCCGAAACTTGTACTAACTATATACTATATTACACGACTACTAATATTTAGCTCTATATCGAATTTCCCTAAACGTTTATTATAGACAGAGAAGAAAAGCTTGTACTCTTATTATACACAGATTTATTGAGATCCCAGCAGTGCAACGATGTCGTGCAAACCATCGGATGTTTCTTGTTGGATTTTTTCGGGAGCAACACAAATGTTCTCCGGCCATAGCACGCATTCCGCGCTGACGGCCGGCCGGCTCCGGGCCGTACGTTGACCCAATAATAACTTAAAAAATTAATTCGGACTTAGCTAGCGGTTCTGGCGCCACCGTGAATGATCGGAAAGAAAGAACGCGCTTCCGAGCGATTTTTTACGATTTTGCAATTGGCACGTTGATTACAATTGCGGTTTTCGTTTTTATGGAGCGCTTGTGTTTTTACACCACTTGGAAATAAAGCCGCAAAGAGCGGTCGCTTGCAAGTCGCGAGCCGCGCTCGGGACGTTGGCGGTCGACGCATGTCACTAGCAGAAGGTTCAATTGAAATGGCGAGTATGTATGTTGTATAATAGGATACGATTATTTTCTGAATACTCACATCTGACCAAAGAAAATATTTCATTGGACATTCTGTCATTACATTTTTATAAACAGGTTTTTATTGTTTTCCTTGCGATATCAGTTTGTCCATGTTCAAAATTATGACATTCTAATTACATTGCATGACCTTAGCCCGATGTATGCACAACTACCTACACTTCAAATGCATTTACATCACATACATATTGGATTACAAGAATGAGTTGTAACAACTATGCTTATATTTCCATGTTTCACTCCACGCCAACTTCGCGCAAAACATACAGGCGTCAAGCATAAGGGTCCACTACCGCACATTAATACCTGCAACAACCTCGAGCAGGACTTTAGGAGTGGGACTGTTAATGTTAGTAAATTAATTTATTAATAAGGTTATTCGTTAATATTATTTGGCAACAGGGGTCCATAAATAGAACAGTCAGTAATATTAATACAGTTATTATAATACATATTATGCAGTTAATATACTTCAAACTAAGATGGTGACATATAGTCATTTGTAAAGGAAATAGTATACTTTTAAATAATTAAAAAAATACATTTACAAATTATTTGTCAGTGTACATTTTTTTACTCGGAACAAATTACGATAAAAAATATCGAACGTTGTTGACGTTGCGTTAATAAATTTAGTATAAACAGAGCATCCGTATATGGACTGTACAGTAACAAGACACGAGCTACATTCGCTATGTCCGGCTTAAATGCGACGAAACTGATGACTTGTATGTAAAGCGAAATCTTCTTAAACCAATATACTTCTGAAACTGTTGTTTATTTACATTTAAAATAGTTTCAGATTATTTAAGTACCTAGAATTGTGGTATCATGTCATGCCCAGAATTTGGCTCGAGAAGTACGATTTCAACCAAAAATTGGTGCAGCGGCTTTACATTGAGCGGCGAGCCACAGACCAATCATTCCGCGACTAACTCCAGAAAAGATTTTTTTGGTTTTGGTCCAATCAAAGAATTATTCGTTGTCCGTTCGACTTTATCCAACGACCCAAAACGTTTGTAAGTTTTTCCTAGGGCCTGACACTTATCAATAGAATCCTAATGAGAACTCCGGAATTAGACTTTTTCTCTGATACTTTGCATCAGTTTCAGTCGGCAGCTTGTCTTTTTCTTGAGTCGATGACCACTGGCAGCAGTATTATTTAATTTATAAGTAAATATATATTTTGTGTTTGGTTTTACTGTAAGCAGAATGTAGTGTACTTAAATAAATAAATTGTGATCTTTTCATTTGCACATGTTGATTCGCTCACGCTTAAAATGTGTAAATGAATCTACGGCTAAAGAACTTCAAAGCTTTTTCTGAACCTAAATTTGATTTGATTTTGATGGATAATGGCAGCATCGTGTTATATATCAATATTATTGTTATATAATATGACGCTACCATAATAAATGAAAAATGAGTCGGAACGTAATAAGTCTAGCGGCCAGACGCATTAGCCAACAGTTGAGCATGGTTTGTTTTCAAATATTTGCTCGATCGTTTGTCTACGAACTGGAGTGTTCTCCTCAAATATTAGCTGAGACCACAAAGTACATGGGCTCGTGAGCCAAATGCGCTTAGCTATATTAAAACTATGCAGTAGTAGAAACTGAAGATCGTAGAATAAATGCCTGCGACCTAATGAAGAAGTGTGGGGCCAAATATGAGATCAAATATGCATCGTATCTGTTTCGTTAAGAATTCCATACTTGTCATTACAGCACTAGCAGCTCCACGGCGGAGCGGACGCCCGAGTCGCCACGGACAAATATTGTTGTCTATTGACACAGTGCTATATCACGTCACTAACCGAGGAGCTCATGAAACTTATTTTTAAGAAAAATTATTCCGAATTGGATGTTGTTGTGAATTTATGAATTAATTAATTGAACCGACGAGGTATTCTGTATTCTTTTGTTTGTATAATAGTTGGATTTATTCAAATTTGTTCGGAACAAGTTATGCAGAGGTTATTTAATTTTATATAAACTGTCATACTTGAAATGCTTTATGACTTATTTTAGCTCGCAATTATTGAATAATCTGAATATTTCGAAGCATTTTTTGTGGAAGTGAAATCTTAGTGTTAAAATTGAAAACACTGGAATCGCGTCTAATTTACTTCGTCAATTACCCTGTATTACACGTGAAACCTGATTTAATACCGATAAATATTTTCAGTTGTGATGGTGGATGGTAATGATGGCGAATACATCGAATAACTTATTAAATTACATGAAACATACGAAGTGAACTTAACAACATAGAATTGTTGATATAAGCAATCTATTATTCAAATAATAATGTATTCTTCCTGTTTGAGATATTACTGCATTACCTCATCCATTGTACGCGACTTTTATGAAAATAAAGATATCAAATTGCGTCTAACTAAATGGTAATTATGTAGTATTATTTAAATATTATACGTATGTATTTATTTCCGTACTATTCCTAAACGTATTAAGTTTCAAATAACTTACTTTTGAAATTTTTTTAAATTCTTTAGTTAATACTAACATCATTGACGAAACAACAACAGTCGTAACACGCGACAATAGTAGCGAACAAATAAAGAGATCTTAAAAAGCACTTGTCAATATAATTGAAAAAACAATAAGCTACGTTTGCATAGTATTTCATACACAATTACAGTAACAAGTCTATTTCAATCACAAAGCAGCGGTGATAGTTTGAATGGTTTAAAATGGCGTGCGAATCGTTGAATGGGAAATCAGAGAACATTAGGGCTTAGTTTCTGATGCCAAGCCAATATTTTGTTAAATCACGCACAGAAACAAAATCAAGCCTGTTTCACATAGGGGTACACACAGATTGCGTAACACGGCTACGTGCCTGGCATACTTCTGTCGCCTCTTCAACCTGCATCAAAGTCATGATACATCATACATTCTCGTGAATTTAAGATACAAAGTTGTTTGTACTCGTATTATCTCAAAAGCGAACGAACAAATAGACTACGAAGCTTACTTGTAACTTGTTCTAAAGAACTGTGTCCAAACTTAAATTCTTTCTAGTTTTCGTGTTCGCTAAAAATATCTGAAACTTATCACACGAAAAGCAAAAGTCGACCTACCACGGGATCAATCTATAAATATTAATTTTGTTCGAATGGAGTGGATTCAGTTTATATCTTCAGGAACAGTAATTATGACTAGCCTCGAACGGTATGGTTGCCAGTTTAAAAATTTTTAAGAAATTATACAATATATGTACATATGTGTCAGTGAGGAATTGACGTCAACCTGTCTCGTCCTCGTAACGATTAAAATGATTGTGGGACGTCCGTGCGGGCCTACTCACACATGCTGAATGGCTTATTGTGCATCGCTGGCTCGCTGCATGTTGCATCACGCTGCCCGTCAATATAAAACATTACATTGTTGTTTTAACCAATAAGAATTAACTATTTTTAAGCAATTTCTTACACATATAAGTCATTTACATGTATATATAGAGAATATCTTACGGTCTAAAAGTCCTGTCCCTATACAGAATGGTTAAGCGAATTAAACTGACTTCGAGTTGCTTATAAACAAGGTTACGTCGACCGCGGTTTAAAAATAAACAGACAAGATGCCAACATCATCATACCCAGTGATACCAACTTGCGTCCCGGGGTCGTTATTTGGCTAGAGCAGCGCGTCCCAACCTTAACTTTTCATTGGTGATTTTTGTAAATCTAAAAATCGGAAGACACGATGAAGACGGAAGACAAGATTTTTTTTAATACAAAAACGGTAAGACACGTATGCTATTAAATACTCGCTTAAAGGCAAGAAGAAAAGTTGCTTACATATATAATTCAACTTGTAGTTCTAGTAATAATAATTAATCTATCAGAACGATTTTTAATATTAGCATATGATGGTATTTTAGATAAATAATAATTCTTACACTTCAAATAAGCAAATTCAAGTCAAAAGAACCGTCAAAACTTCGGCGGTTCACGAAAACGAAGTCATGTACTGGATGTCGTCCACGACTCGAAGTTTTCAAGCTACTTGCCTAGCCGTTGAACACATGCAACCCGATTGACTCATCCCGACGCCATCTTTTTCTCCCGATACAAGTCAAACTGGTTGCAGTTCGCGTAATCCTTGCCGCAATAGTGCGATTGTGGCCTAATGGCATTCCTGTGTCCGAACATCGACTTTTTATTTGGTTCGATAAACTATGCTATTTTATTGCATTCGTCCAACATGCATCGAAGGTTTTATTTAAACCGTATTTTTTATTTGCATAATAATTGGATCATCTTCTAAATTTTCGAATACCAAGAGCTCAATTACTCTCGTAATGATATAAAAAAGATATTCAATTAACCAGTCTTATAAAGATGGTATATTTGTAAAATAACATATTCTACTAGATTAATATTTGCTATAAAACCTAAACGAATACAGAGTATCTAGCTATTAAATTTAAATTAAAATATACAAAACCTACACTTAACACCAACAGCAATACAACAAGTAATATAGACCATGTTAATTTTTTTTGATGCGGACGATTCCAGTATCAAGATGACTTTCTCACCTTTCAGATGTTATGCAAACGTTAGTAAAGTCACGCAAAAAATGTTTTATACATTTCCGCACACTTCACTTCACTCGCGCTTACGAGACTGACAAATCAAACAAAACGTCGAATTGAGTTGTCTTTGTGCGTCCCCTCGAATGGCTCGAGTGTCGCACAGACCGTTAAGACAGATTCCCGCTAAAGTACACCTGAATAAACAATAACCGAAGCAAATACTATTAAAATATATTGTTAAGGCTTCATACATTTATAAGACACGAGCCGCTACAATGTGGAATATTGTTCGAGCAAAAACAATGAGAATTGTTCTTTTTATTCACACTTTGTTTAAAATTTGGTTTCGCTCCATTCTTATGTGAATTGCTTGTTTTTAACGTGCACAAATATATTCGTGGACACATATTTACGTTGTCATAACGCGTAGATAAACCTCTCAACGGTGTTAAATAAGAGATTAACTCAACAAATATTAAAAATACTTGATTGTCGTATATTATATTTTAGAAGTAGAACGCACAACACGTAACACATATATGAATGTTTCCTCCTCGGATCTAGCTCTTCCACGAGCGTAGGCGCGTCATTTCGTGCGCCACACTCGTGTCACTGTTTCCCCAGTGCTTATTTTTTCCTATCCTTGAGCGTGGGAGTTCGATACGAACGTTTTTTCAACATTTATACAGAACCCACCTTTATACAATGAACTCACCCGCCACCTGCCCCCAACGAGCCTATAATGTAACTATTAATTAGTGTCGATCATGGTCAATTGAAAGGCTGTGATTTCTGGAACATTTTTTTAATTATTTTATAATGTTAGATTTGAACTCAACTTCCAGTAACACCAGATTTGTTTTTGGAAGACGAGTACTGTTCGATCTTTACTGACATTCCCTTTACAGATAACTTATATCCAGCCTAAACAGTTGCACTGTCAATGACCCACTTAGATCGCAATTATCGCGAACGCTTGTACTGCTGACAGCGCCGCCCGGCTGTCTATTATAGGCTTTGCATATTAATATCGAGCTTTACGATTCCCTGTGACGATATTTGAAAAAAAAAAACATTTTGAGTTAAGATAATCAATAATAATGAATCAGGGAGATGTAATAGGAACGTTATTGGTTTAATGATTTCAAATATGACCACACTATTTATAATGAACTACAATTTGATGGTTGACACTAGATTTGTAGTAAGATGGTTAGCCATTTCACCACGAACAGAACGGTAGAACAATGCTTGCACGTGCAAATCTATTTTGATAATCATGGATCGTTCGATGAGCGCAAAATGCCGCGTAATGAACCTGTAAACTAGCCTCCACGATCGTGTGCTATGCTACGCTCGCACACCTACGGATTACTTTCTTTGGGGACTTGTGAATCACTAGTCCACGCGGATAAACCACAGACGTTGGAGCTCTTAAAAAGCAACCTTCGCCTTGTAATCGCTTATATACGGCCTCAATGGTCGAAAATGGACCTTCCCTTTTGCACTTCACTCGAGCTAACCGTGGCGCTCATGTGCCTGATCTTTTTACCGCCAAAGGTGCTGATTTTTTTATACTAATAAACCCAAAACCACAGTCATTAACATACTTTATATATTTTATTTCTTTTTAAAATTGTTTACTTTCCACAACACTCTATACTTTATTTATTTTTAATTGTACCAATGATGGGAATCTATGAAAGCTTATTGGCCAATTTTTAACTATATAAAATTTTCTTTACTTATTTACCAAATAAAATCATAACATTAAGAATTATGGTTCGATTTACTAACAATTATTTTTTGTTCATTCTACAGTCCTCATTGTGTCGCCTGCCGTCGTCGCAGGTCGTTGATCATGCGGGCTTTATCATACAGCTAATTAAACATTACAATTTTTGTCACATTGCCATACATAACTTACAATGGAAAACTTTAGCTGTCTACATTATGCAGTAACTCTAAAAATGTATGTGCATTGGTAATAGATTCATAGTTGTCATCAATTGTAACATAACTTATCATCACGTACATCTTACAAAATATATAGGATAATTGTTCCGCTTTTTTTTGTTGTTATTCTTAAAAAGCTTATAAAATTTTGTTAGAATTCACACAAATCGGAAAAAAAAATGTCATGCTTTCGCTACCGTCTCCAAAAAACGTGCAATTATGTCAACAAAACACCAGCGCTGCTCAAGCGCCTTCTTCCCGAAAAATGATGCGGTACACTGTTCGTTAACTGATCGAAAAGAAAACAATTTGCAATAATTATGGCGCAAAACTTTCACACACCAATAAAACGAAAATCCTATTTTAAAATAACGATGAACAATTGTTTCAAATACGCCGATATAAATCAACAAAAATAAGCTTGTGGCGACGACACGACACACTTAGCTATTCTGTAACATCTCTAACCATGCCACGAAGATGCATTTGATTTATACACTACACGCACACATTGCTGTTTTCGGCATAGCGACTTTAATTGTAATCTGTAGAGTTTCTATATTGATTTATATCGCAAAATGTGCTCTTGGCAAAAAGAACATAATCAAATTTTAAGAAGATATGAACTTTTAAAATATAATAATACTTTATACGTATACGGATAAAAAATATTCAGTTGCTCGTTTATGGCCCATTATTTCTTTGTACAGCCGACATATCCACATAATTTTAGACTTTTACTTATATTATGGCAAGGATATACTCGTATACAGCGACACCTAACGTTATGTGGTTTCCATTGTCATTGAAGTTCACCATGTGACTGACGTTCCTCGTAAGAGTTTTAAGCGACTTACCATTCGCAGGCCACTATACCGTAAATATTTTATTTGTATGTAATTATCGATGTATTTCTAAATATTTTGTACTGATATTATTTTGGCATTTTTAAATTGGTATAATTTAGAACATTAGTTTGGTTTTAATAACATAACAAAAGTAAATGTACAAAACATGGTTATTTTTATGAACGGATAACAAAATATATGCAACATTTGATAATTTTGAAAACGAAATGTCAATAATAAATATTAGCCTTAAAACCTTAGGTATTACAACAGAATAATACTTTTAAGACATGTTCATCATTAAAGTTGAAGAAATGTCAACATTTTTAAAATTCTTGAATACAAATTCTATAGAAAATTTATTCATGGTAACATAATAATTCTATACAAATAGTATTTTTTGCTGGACTGTACTGCTGCTGCTGTACGGACTGCTGATATTTACCACAACATCAAACTCAAATATACCAAAGCACTATTTCGATACTAATAATACAGCTGAGGTGTCCGAGTGGTTAAGGAGTTGGACTTGAAATCCAATGGGTTCTACCCGCGCAGGTTCGAATCCTGTCCTCAGCGTTAATATTTTTGTATCTTAAATTTTGTTTGAAAAGTTACTTTGAATATATAATTTTACTTTACAGTTTCTACCTATATTGGATTTGTTAAAAATATTGACATATTTTTAATAATCGTAAATGAGGAATATGAAAGTCGCCGTTACGTAATAAATTTTACATTGAAATAATGTATCATTTACTCGTTTGAACAATTTAATTTGAAGGTATATTACGATGAATCCTAATTTCCTAAGCTAAAACTAAGGTGGCAACTCTTACCCCACGTTTCACCCGCAAATCCCCCCATCTCGAAGTCTATTTTTTCCACCAAGATAATTATGTTGCCTGAATGTTTTTACGTTTTATAGTAGACATACTAAGACACAAAAATTTCCAACGGATTCCCTTGGACTAGGAAAATATTGTGAGAGATCTCATAACATTTGCTATTTTTATGACTTAAAATATATTTTATGTTAGATATACTTTTGTAATCACACTACATCCATTTCAGCCACCATTCGCGTGGTATTATATTATATACATAGGTATGTATGTTCAGTTAATAAATTAAACAGAATTTTTATTTGTTTTTGCTAAATATACAGTATTGACAAACATAAATAATAAAACATGATAATTTTATTAATCAACAAAGTTCCCAATTATAAATAGTGAACCTATTATAATGTAAAATAAACAATTTAATATTACCAATACCTTATACTTATGACATATTGTCAGTTAATATCCTACGTTCAAACTTGAAAAATTTTTAGCAACTTCCACGAATTTCCGCAAAGTTCTGGCACGACTGCGGATAGTTTTCGAACGTAATACTATTAAAGCTGAGTTGGCGGCGCAATGTTTATAGAATGTCGCTTTCAGATAGTTTATGCATCATCGCGAATACTTTGTCGCAAGTTGTGATTTGGTTTTTATGTTAAAAATTGTTCAATAACACCAATTTTGTACAACCGGTATAAGCTTAGTTTTATCAATTCTGTTCATGTTAGGTTTATAATTCACACAGCTGAAGTATTAAAAGATTTGAACGATGGATATATTTCTCAGTTAAAACTGGCCAAATAAGACAAATAATTACATTGCTTTAAGGCAAAGAATATTACTTGTTTATTTCGGAATATTTAGTGTTAATAATGTCACATGTAGTATGAACACAACTTCTAAGATGAAACATCGTTCCATGTTTATAGAATGTTTATAATATGGGAATTATCGACATAATGAAGCGAAAATAATATTGTGAATACTCCCGAAGTCGGCTTACAAGTATACCAAGTAGAATATGGGATTTGTAGAGTAGATATGCGGTAGAAATGACGTTCGGAATTTTCTAGCAATACAATTATATGACGTCACTTTTATAAAAAATGACGTTATCTACCACAACCCAATTCTGACGCTACTATACTTTTGTTTAAAATGTAAATAAGATTCGAAATGAGTGTTATATAGATATTTTCTCTAGTCTTTGGTATTTCGCGTTTCAATTGGTGGAAGAGAACAACTATATTTTACTTACCCATGGCCTAAATAGATTATATCTATCCAATCAGTGAAGGGTGACTTCATGTTTTTTATGAACGACTAATAAATGACCATAATCTCTGTAATTTTTATTTGTTACAAACCTTTTCATGATGTAATCCCTTACTTAACAAATACATTATTGATAGATTGATATTGTATAGCTTTCAAAATCTTTACATAGAACATTTAAATTTATTTATAAATAACTTTGGAAAGACAGCATATTTTCAATTTAAGGTTTTAGGAATATAATATGATTTAAAAAAGAGGACAAGCAAACATTTGTTTCTGTAATTAGGTCAAAAAGATATTACAGTTGTTTTAAGAAAAACAATAGCTCGTCTCATGGCTATGATATTTCTATTTCTTATTTGGTCTATGGGGAGCACATTGTTCTGCTTTAAGCATTGGACTACAAAAGAATGTTCTCGAGAAGTCCGCTCAAGTGGAATACTCCAAATTGTTTCTAATGTTGTACGCGAGTCCGTACTATAATATTAATATCGACAAGGCACCCGGATCAAGACTTTTCGAAATTCATTTTGGCTTTTAAAGTCTGGCAAAGGCGATAAAACGGTATTATTTACAGAAATCGATACAGTGCTCAATGAAACCGAAGAGTATTTTAACAGGTAGTGAATTCTTTTGTAGAAAGTTTCAATATAAAATTATTATTGTCGACGTTATTTCTGCAAAGCTTTTTGCGTTTGGAACTCAAGGCAGCAAGGTAGCTACCTACGTGACGCGTGCCGCTGGCACGCGAGTCCTCAAAAAACAACACATCTTGACTTTAGTAAAAAATTCAAGTCTTAGCATGTGCATTTGCTGTTTTGACAAGATGAACATATCCAAAAGTGACCTCAAATGCTTGGGATCATTACATTCCGCCCTTCGCCCATATCGTTCGTTAGCTCGTAATCGAGTTTAGTACTTACCGTGGTACTTTGCAGCACTTCGGGGCGATCCACTCCGAAATCACGTTAAAACTCCGAAACGT
>DWQQ01000386.1:0-11824 GCA_018244775.1 Oxynetra roscius flavomaculata
ATAATAATTGAATGCTCGCGTCTTACTTGGCCGCGGATGCTTTCCGATCTCATCGTTTTCTTTACTTCGTTGTAACCTATTTTTTTTAACACAACATATAAGAACGATATGGTATGTAACCAACAGTAGCATCTCCTTGTGTTCAATCTGCCAAGTTTGTTTTCATTATATAATTCATGACGACTACGAAACTATGGTTTTTTTTTTCGCTATAATTTTGTCCGTCTTCTTTTTTCATTTATGAGAACGACCCCAATTTCTTCTCATCGCCAAGGGTTCAATGGTCTATAATACTTCCAAGTTTAATGTCCTCCCATCAAAAAATTATAAGGAATTATTTATTTCATGAATTATATAATTCAAAATATTTTTGGATTTTACATTTACTTCATCATTCATCACACACACACACACACACACATATTGTAACTGAAACTTATAAATCATCAATCACTTACATCAAAATCTGTCACGCTTAAATCCACATCAAAAATCGTCTAGAGCTATCGATAAAATTGTATACAATCAACTCGCTCAATACCAAGTATCAAATACACTTGCATACCAGTGTATTAAGTGATTAATTTCGACGAATCGAATTCGTTAATTCTGCAATGGCTTACTAATTATAGTGATTTGAATCATTATATCGGATGTCATAACATCGACGCCAAGGCCGGGGGCGTAAAGGCGTTCGTGACACTCGAATGAGCGACGACAACAAAGACAACGCCTTGTAGCGAAGCGACTGATGTTGTATCAAACGATTTATCAAATGTTATTAAGGCACATAGTAATTAATAGGGTACATTTACAATTGTGGCGGACATTGCCGAACAAGTATTTCTCGTACCTAATGTTGATATATGTTTTAATTATAGATATTCTTTCGACTCCTTAGATTTTAAGCCGATCCGACTTAGACAAAACTTGGCACAGAAAAATCTTTAAGAGTTCGAGATTTGACATTTTATGGAAATTTACATAATTTTGTTTTTTTTTTATACGTATTAATTAAATAATATATTATACATAATTATTTTTTTATTATTTAATAAATACCTTAAGCAGCTACAGAAGCGACTGTAACGAGTTGCCAAGTATTGTCTATATCCATAATTAACTCAACATTAAAACACAAACAACGACACAATGTTTAGACTAATTAATATTCGAACACACACGTAATAAATATATTATAAAAGGTGTTGTGCCCGATCTCAGATGATAAAAACTGCACAGCATACAGGGATGACATAAATAAAAACAAAAGTGATCACCATGTATAGTATGTATTCGTTGTCTTTCACAATGACCGGCTATATTTACGTTGTGGGTCAACGTCGTTCCGCGAATCGCGAGGCCTTTGAGCAATACGTATAATGGATCCATTTGGTTGCGCCTCTCGTGACTGACCGTTTTATGCAATGGGTATTCAATTTGTAATGCGTGTCAGGCAAACGTTCGAAGATAGAGGTTTTTGTTATACTATATAATTACTAGCAAAGTTATGAACATGATTTGTCCATCGCAAAATGCTCTTTGTAAACATTTAATGGACCCGTTAGCGCAGTGGTTGGCGAACCTGATTGCTGAAGCGAGAGTCGTGAGTTCGATTCCCGCGCAGGACTAATATTTTTATGACGAACACATGCATTTTATTGTATCTGAATATACTAGGTATGACTATATATGACTTTCATTAAGTGTATCTGTGTGTACCTTATAATGAATAAAATAATTTGAATTTGAATTTCAAAATAATCAATATTTTCATTTGATTTTCAATGCTTGACAAAGTTCAAAAAAAAAATTTTTTTATCTAAAAGTCACGCTAACTCATATATCCCAAAAAATCCAGTCCATAAAAATATTTGCATCCATTATTCAGGCATTCGTAGTTGCAAATAAATTCAGAGGTGTATAGGCATATACGAGTATGTATGTAGGTACTGGTGATAATTGCGTAATCCTAAGTAGGACGGGAATAGATATACACAAGTAGATTTGTATTAAAACATATATACATACTCGGGTACTTGAATACTGATTGTAATTCTAAATATTATGAGTTTCCTGTGTTTTACCAACTAGTGATTTATTATACCATGGACTATAACGTGCATGAGCAAAGTTTAACTGTCACCCATCATCCAGATAGGCAAGTGTTTCAGTATACAGAGACGAGATACGCTGTTGTTGGCATTATATTTAGTACACGACCTGGAAAAACTGAAACTGTCAACTCTATCGTTCTTCACTAGTTTACTAGTTATAGTTCTATTTCTTTTCTTTTTCACTAGTTTACAACGTTGGCTTTGGCCATCTTTGCATACATAGAACATAAGACATAGAAACATTTTCCCCCTATTAATTAGCCGATTATTCGTACATTTCTACTTCATTTTCGTATGGTTTATAATATGTAAGAAACGATGTTTTAAGGGGATTCTTAACTTATCACTGCTAGAGCTTAGGTTTAGTTATTATCTAGGTTCCAAGAGATACACGCTAAACACCCGTCCCAAGAGTTGCAGATAAGAATCAATCGAATAGTTCGATGGGGGTTTGTCATACTGTTTTGTTTTATCTATATCGCTGGCTCAAATTTTTCACATTGCATTTTAATGGCCTAAAGCATAAACAAATGTAAAGCTTATGTTATAATTTACTTTTGAAAGACGCGGCGTAACTTCGTTATGTTCGGGTTTTCCTTATAGTGGTTCCCGGGTGGACATTCACTTTCCGTTCTTTACAAATGAAGGTACCGTCCACAAAAGACAACTTTATTTATTTATTAAAACACTCGCTATAAAATTAAAACAACACAACATTCAGAATACCGCGAGGTCCAAACGCTACATATTCATTCATACATGAAACATCATAAAATGTATTCAAAATTCTCCAGTTCTATTCAGCGCAGAGCTTCGTTATTATCATTAGTATGTTCATTTTGGAATTTTCATGATATGTATTCATACGTGAAATTCTATCAAGGGACAAATTCAGTAATGAATGTGAAACGTATAAAAATAAATGGCCGGGCGTTAGCGAGGCTTAATCAGGTGTCACTTACGCGGGATTCGTGCATGTCCTCTATAAAACCCGGAATAAATAAATTAAGAGAAACAGTAGCGACCGACCCTCCTCAACTGGAGCCCCCAACAGATAGAACAATTATGCATCCCATTTTGGTAGATGTATGCCAATATATTATTGAAGAGAAGGCGAACCTATCGTCTTTCAAGTCTAATGTAATTCAATAAGGGCTATTAAAAGCAATGGAATCATTTGATTTCTTCTATATGTGTAATAGAACTATTGAGACGAATTTGCCAAGTGATCATAGTAAAGTTTTTAGCTCTTCAGTTATTGCGCTTTTATAAGCTAACACTAGGATTTTCTACATGTGCTCAGGACACTTATGAAGAAAGAACTTTTTATACTTATTAATGTATCTTATACTTATGAGGTACATCAGACTATTAAATTACTTTATGTTAAAAAGATATATTATAATAAGTACAAGAAAAAAATATATAAAAAAAGAATATCTAGAGAGAATGGATGACAAAAAGATATACAACGCGAGTGTTGATGGACATAGGGGCCAAGGGAGGCCAAGACTCACCTATCTTGACCAAATAGGTCGGATATTGGCTGCTGGGGGAGTCAAGAGCCTCCGAAACCGGCGTGTATGCATGAAGAGACTGATTAATGTATATGAAGCACGTCAGGTTTGTAAGGACAGAAATATTTGGCACTTGGTGCTTTCTGCCTACCCCGGTCGGGACCTGGCGTGATGGTATGTTGTATGTTGTTGTATAAAAAAATAAGCCCGATTTCTCAATAGAACGGGATAGTGGGATACACACTTATAATCGTCCGAAGCATGCTTCAGACAACCATAACACAGATAACCATAACACATAACGACTTTTTAAAAATGTTGTGTTCTATTTTGAAATATTTTGACACTTGCGAAGATAATTTTCGCGAACCTCACGTTGTTCCGAATCGTTAAAGCGTTGGCATTTCAAACGGTCTATGCAAGTGGCAAGTTAGACACTAGAGATAAATTCCATTAATTTGCAGTTGCCCGAGCGCGGACGTCCATTTATTATTGATGTCAAAAGGTGAGTCCATAAGGTACGCTCGAAAAGTGCACGGCCTATCGTAACTCACACCGCTGTCAGTCAAGCCCGTCATTTCATTTAGCATTCCGGTCAATCGAGACCCGAAGTCTCGTGAATGTGATATGAGCTCGTCTAAATGCAATATATGGACCCGAGCGACCCCAATTTTTAATACTGCTTTTATAATCACTCCGATTTGACGTCGAGTAAACAATGGATTCGTTGTATGGAATAGATACAATTAAGTTCCATATGTCGCTTATACTGATAATAATGTCTTTTCATATAAGTGCGGTGAAAGTTGAATGTGGATAATTGATAATTGTTTGCGGTTTACTATACATTAATAAAATATATTATTTTGTTTTTAAATATACCAAAATTTTAGGTAATTACGACATTATTGTATGGGTTTTATGATAGGCGCTTCCGTTTTCTTTTGACTACAGGGAGCCGCTGTTCTCGTGTTTAGAGTGTAGATAGTTCCTTTCTGCAAACCGTGTCGTAATCACACGGCTGTCTTTTTGCGATATAAAAATATATGGATTGTAAACATTATATCATTTATGTTACAAGTGTACTTGCCTTAAAAAAACTCTTATATTGGTGGCATGAGAATGTCTTGGTTGTTATTTGTTAGGCAGGTACATTAAAGGATGCGACTCCAAAACGAAGACCGTATAGTTCTGTTGTGGGAAGTGACTTGGATTCAGCATTGGTATAACCACAATTCAGCGGCTCTATGAATATAATTTATTAATTTAATAATTATATACATCCTACAAAAATAGATGTAAAATAAATTATGATAATTAATTGTGTAAAGCGTTACTTTATGTAAAGACACAGTTAATAAATTAACTTAATTACTTACAATAATTTACGAACAAGGCGAATTATAGTATATACCTACTGTATGCTGCATAAGTCATCATACACCTTGATCGCAGATTATAGTAATCTAATTAAAATGATTTATTAATTAAATTATGCGCAATCGTAGTACTTGCCTAAGTAAATTTCTTCCATCAGCATCGGGAATGAAATGTGGATAGGAAATCTTTATTTGTTTTACAACAATATATACGACCCCTCCATCATAAAATAACATGGTATCATAACTATGTGTCACATAAAACCCTGCAACTTGTGTGAAGGTGAGATAAGATCAGCGCTTAGTTGCTGTCTAGATTTTGTTTATTTTAACATGCGAAATAGAACAAATGTGGTCAGAACGTGCTTCGTATGGAACATGTTTTATATAGGCATCAATTCTGTATCGCGTTTTAAAATATACCTACTTAAATTCAATCATTCTCAAACGTTATTGTTGATATAATCAATTTGCGTAATATCGATAAGGATCTCTGTTTTTATTTACATTTTAACTAAATTTATAATAATTTTGTCTTATACAATAAATTGTCTATATTTAGTAGAACAAGGTAAAACACTTGAATAAATCTGATTGAAATTTTAGTCCCACTTATGTATTATATCACTGAGAAAATTGATGTCAGACCGCAGTGTTATAATAATGCTTCAGGACACTATTGATTAAGGCTTAAGTATAATATTGGTTTAAATCCTTTCACTAGCTACAATTTATATTTTGCTTATATCTTACGAAGCTATGCGTAACTTATTTATTTACAGGGTTACCAACATAAGACCAATTGAACATACATACAGTACACGACATAAAAAATACATACTAACTGTTCTTATAACTATAGGTAACCACAGCATGCTTTGTAATCACTTCATAGAAAATAATGACCAAATTGAGTTTTTCATTACTCATCATTTCTCAAGGTGCGACAACTGTTTAAGCTTATCTGTGAAATTGTAAATACTCTGTGAATGGAGGAAGAGGCCTGAATTTTCCTTGAAACATTCATTATACAGGCAATAAACCTGGACCACTGGTGATGAGCGACCAAGATTTGTTCTGCATAACTTATTTCGAAAAACAGTGCTTGGCTATATCGGGTACTAGTCTTATCACCTAGATCTGTAGACGCAATGCTTTGGATCATTGTATGATGGATGTGGATTTATGGACTGATGGATGTGGTGATGTTTGGGACATGCCTACGTCCAGTAGTGTACTTGTAGTGGATAAAATAACAGAGGTACGTTGAAATAACCAATATATAATATGGAGTTTGAAGGTGAACTCAGCAGTCTCTTCATTTATAATACAATACATACACAAAACAACAAATATGTGTATTCAGACAAAGACGAATGTAGCTATAATCAGATACTATCTTCAGTTTTATTATTTGAGCAGAAAGTTACACAGGATTTGGACAAGCTTACATAACTTCATTGACCACGTTTTGTCCATTATTCATAAAGTTGAGTCTCACAGACCGACTGCAAGATTATTTGTTAAAAATAATTTATTTCTTAAATTATAATCAGCATATTATATTAATACGGTTAAACAATCTCGGGAGCGAGATATCAAATTACTATGATTGCATCTTGATGCTTTCAGTAATGGACTGAGATGGCATGGGCTAGGAGAAGGAATAAAATATTTATCGTCTTAAATTGTACGAAAAACATCTCAGTGCCATAACTACCTTTGGAAACTCTTGATTCGTGTCTTGAATAATGCTTAACGGGAATTAATGCTTAGGATGTCATTTTTTTTATTTTGCTTTTATATTAGTGAAGTTCACTTATCCATACAAAAGGTATCCGTATCCTTGTTATAATCATTTGAAAATTCGGTTTATTGTGTGATTTAAGTATATATGTGTTATATGAGGTCTATATATATTCCGATTTATAAAATAGAGAATAACCAAATAATAATAACACAACCAACAAATAATCAACTGATATAATTATTTTAATTTATCCTCTACATTGACTTATGACTTATTTAAAAATTACTGATACTTTCATTTATTCTTCATATTGAATTCATCAGTAATTTTTATGTACATAATTACAATAATTATTATTCTGCAAAATTGATATAATCTATATATGTATAATTCCGCAGTCTTAGACGAATAGAGAAATTGCAGGGAATTTGACTACATTTTATTATAACGATCTTATTTGTTTAAGAGTAACTTCGCATGCCAAAACAGGCCAAGTCACCTTCGTACAGATCTAGAATGACCTTACATAAGCCTTGTATTGATATTTATCGTCCTTCATTTAGGGTCGTTGTTTGCCTTACGATTATATTATGTTATAACAATGGCTAATATGAAGCAATTTTGGAACTGTAAACAGATAATTATACCTAAATTAAATATACTGTTGAAAAATTTTTTGATACTGCTATATTAGTCGGTTTAAATGATAAAAGCCACAATTCTTTAATTTAATTTTGTCTAGGTTCCACTGAATGAAACTGTATATTTAGAGGATTCGTATCGTATTCGTTATTAATTATCCATTGCTAAATGACATCATTAATTTTGCCACAAATCCTTGGATAAAAAATAAATACATATTTATTTTCGCAACAATCGTTGGATTTAATTAAACGGTAGAGAGTTTGTACTATTTATTTAATTGCAAATTAGGCTCTATTTGTAAACAATGGCGGTGTTTAAATTTGGATAATTACGAGCGGCTCCGGATCCGCCTGCGGTCACGTCGGACTGACCTTTCGGATTGTGTTTCCAGTTCTATTAGAATTTCATTGGATATCCCATTGTTGCTTCTGCAAAGTAAACTTTTGAGGTTTCATATACACAACTACACATATTTTATATTATCACATTCGACTGACTAAGGAAACAATATTTGAAGTGTATATTTTTATTCAAAGATTCGAATAAGCGGGAAGCAGTCACAAGTGTCGCATATGGATAAACGTAACCGATATTAAATAGGCATGCAGGAGGAATATTATGTGGAGATGTCAATCAGTTAGCTTTAGTCGCTAATACAACCATCAGTTAGTGTTAATTGGCAAGAGAAATGTAGTAATAGGACAGTTAGTGTACGTTAACTTGATTAATAGATTTTAGTATGATTGATTAATATTTATCCCGTTCACAGATTCTCCCCAGGATTAAGAATGTCGCCTGTAGTTCATAAGTAACAACCGCGCCCTTTAGACCTATACATAAATTGCTTTGTTAACATTTTCTTCGCGATAGCAACGGCTTGTAATAGGTGTGGGGCAGGTTTTGCCTCAAGCAAACCGTACGTTCTACAATTTATAGTTACCTTTTAAGTTTCGCACTATTATGTTATGTAAATCACAAAAAAGGTTTGTTTTATGTAGAAAAAAATAATAATTCTGCTTTAGATCGCATTATTACGTTTATAAGAATCATAGCTATGTAATCACAGATCTAAGTAAATCTAAACATAATGTAATTAATATACTTTGTGAGTTTATTATTATAAACTCGCAAAATTATTATAAAATTTTGGGATAATTCCACGCACGATCAGATCCTAAAATGGGCACTCCAACAATGTCTGTATTGTGGCAATTAGATGGCTGATTAACTACATACACACATATTGATATATGATTATATAGATATAATTTTTTACACTCAGACATAGAATAAATGCTTGTGCTCATCGCGCAAATATTTATCCTGGGTAGGAATCGAACCCACGACCCCGTCGCGGCAGTTAGGTATACTAACGGCTGCACCAACGGATCAGTTAAGAAGTTTATACATAATGTTTATACATTATTACCTCTTACATAAAGCTTCAACTGTGTGCGAATGGTTACATAAATACAAGTATATATTTGTTTCGTTGTAAGCCTCTGCTCACCTTCTGTTACATAACAAGAATTATTTATAGTTAATGCGTTGCCTTACTCAAGAGTTCCGGGATTCATATCCGGGGACGCACCTTTGAGTATACGAGTTATTTGGGTTTTGGATTTAAAATATAACTTTAAGTAAGTACTATAGCGACAAAGGGAAACGACTTGAGCAAACCTATATAATGTAGAGTTCTTCAAAACGTTCTTTTACGCGTGCACAGTATATCATTAAGCGATTGGCCAGCTTGGTGAACTTTATAGTCTACTATTAGTGAAGAATGAGATGGGGTTAAGACTATTCGTACCCCTTCTCAATTTAAAAAGAAATGGTTATCCTGCAGAGCCATATTTTATCAGGGCAGACTTTGTTATGTCATTTGTTATGCCAGAGTAATGGCATAACAAAGTGACCATTAAAGTCACGGATGGCATACTATTTAAAAAATATCAATTACATATCTTATCTTGAACACAGAGTCTGCTTTATTGAGTGAAATTCCAAAAAAATATTTAAAATAATTAATAATGAAAACTTCAAACACTGAATAACACGCTTATTGATTTTTCCACACACGTCTCACCAACTTTGTCATACAAAGTATCGAGTATCGTAGGAGAAATTCGTTACGGAGGTCTAAAATATTTATGGTACGAGTAAAATATATTAGATATGGGTTTTTACTTTCCTGTATCGAACAGGTGTCGATAACGGTAATAGCTACTACGTTTTGCGATTGCTTTACTGGATATAATAATATCATGAAAAATTTTACATGGCGTCTGGCGTATATATAATACAAAGTATTAATCATAAAGTTATATTTAATACAAATGGTAAATTATATAAATAGAATTATCTCTAGAAACAAAGAGGATTTGTCAGGAAATCAATCCCAATAGGTGTCTCCTTTGTTCTTGGAATGTGAGTAAGCAACGATAATCATTAACTATAATCCAATTATTTGTAAAATGTTTGACAGGTAAATCTTAGCATTTCATAAGTAATTAAGAGATCTGATAGAAATAACGATACTTTGTTATGAGTTTGAATTTGAATTTGAATTTGACTTTTGGCTGCTCGTATCATTTCTACTTTAAATCAGTAATAATTACCACTATATTCCGTTTGTAGAGTTTACTACCCTAAGTGTGTTTCAACCATTACTCATTTGCGGAATTTCGTTTGCAGCTGCGAGATCTTGAGCAACTCGTCTAATGTTAGTTTTCTAAAAAAATATACAATTGCCTGATATATCTTTGTTATCATATAAATACCAATTACACAATTTTATGCGCCGCTAGATTAATTAACATTTAAATTGTTTTCTGTGCATTAACATCACAAAGAGCCGACATCACGAGGGTGGACAATAATAAGAAAATAAGGGTACCAATTTCCTTAACTTGCGTTTTACATTTACATTTATATGGCAACGTTTCTTATGCAGGGTCAGATCTGTGATACATATATCACTTCCCTAATTTGTACCCTTGGGTCCCTTAGGGAAACGGTTTTACGCACTAGCCAGGTCCTTTTGCCTTACTCGGTTAGCTCCAAGAATTGAACTTGAATACTCTTTGACTCCTATAACCATTCAAATCAACCAGATCTCCGTTCGGAATTCTAGTCAAAGTCAAAGTTGAAATGCATTTATGTAAAATAGATTCACAAAGAAAACCTTTTGAACGTCAATAATGGAACGCACTTTCGGAAGGAATTACAGCCGTCGATAGACGGTGGGAGTAAATTGATATTAAAACATATCTTAAATATATGGTTTGGCGCAGGAAATACTCCCTTAATTTAGACCTATAAATTTGACCGCCGGTATCCCAAAATGTGCCGCGTTTTGAGCGCCTTGTGATTAGGTGAGTTATTGGGCATATTATTCCATTGAAATAGTAGAAAATGAAACTTATTTGGGATCTATATGAAAACTTTTTTCGTTTAGCTTTCCTAGCCACTTCGCACACACGTATGTCAACGACAGATTTGATTGAAGAAACATAAAACCACTTACTATGTTTATATAGATGTAGACTTTACCGTCATGTTTTAATTGTGAATATAATAAATGATGTATTAAAAACTGTGATATAAAAACGGGGCAGAATTTCTTATACATTCATAAATACATGTACATATATAAACAATATTTTGAAATTCATTTTAAAACATTATTTTAAAAGCTATAGATACAAGCTTTTCAGATTCATATTCCGTATATTATCAATCACCAATAAATTCCAAAACAATTTAATCTATTATAAAACATCACTGACCACTGATTACTTCAAATTAACAGAATTTCTGAACTGACTCTTATTAACTCTTTCAAGTTAGCACTCTTCCGGATGAGTCTCTCCCAGAATGCGCTATTTATTACCAATACTATCATGCTCTCCGTAAAACAAATAAACGGGATATCAGCTGAATTGAGGATATTGTAGAAACTTTAGATCTAATCGCCAAGTTTGTACAATAAAAATGAGAATGGAGATTGATTTATTATCTCATAAAACGTAATGAACACAATATAATTAATAATGGCCACTCAAAACAACATGACTTTGTACAAAAAATAATCATTAAATCACTTAAATATAAGTTAATAATAATAGTTTTATATACAACTGTATCGTAATGATATACGGAATATATGCAGTTCAGATGTAAAAATGTTGTACATAAAGAATGTATTCTGATAGGGAAATAATCTGCAATGAAAATCTTGTGCGTTTATTAAAACGTTTTCTATAAGGGCATATCTGTATACGGTTGGAAATTTGGTTAAGAATTTAATACTTGTTGTAGCCAATGATAATAGGAGTGATAAATTAATCCGCAAATGCAGTTGTCATCATCATCATCATCAACCCATTGAACGTTCCACTGCTGGACACGGGTCTC
>DWQQ01000387.1:0-11821 GCA_018244775.1 Oxynetra roscius flavomaculata
CAGAGATGTTTGGCACTCGGTGATCTCTGCCTACCCCGCTAGGGACCTGGCGTGACGGTTATTTATTTATTTATTTGAATAAGTAACAGTAATAAATACCCAAATCACGAAGTAATATTTCTATATTATAAGAAATTTAAACTGAACACAAAGTTATCGTAAATGTTAGAAATACAACGAATTTTTGTCGATGTAAAGGACAAATTAGTTCCTTTAGGGGTCGTGTGTGCGCTGACTGCGCCCTTTTACATATGTCATGTTATTACATCATACCACCCGCGCGTGTACACACGCTGACTGAGGTGTTTTGATTCCGAAATGAAAAGATATTATGAAGGGCTATTACAATATACTAGGGCCGTCTCAACGGAATATTCTTATCAATAAAATAAGAATACATTTTTTACGAGTATATCTATAAACTAACATGATTTCGGACCAATGTTCACCCCAGTCCTAAATAATAACATCGCATTGAAGAAATGAGACGCATTCACAAATAAATGTTTGTTTCATAATAGCTATTCAAATGGTCTTACGTATTAAGATCAAAGTCACAAAAAATATTTTCATGTAACATATTTCATATATGTATGTACATATGTATGTATATAATAGATACTTTTGTGACTAGTAAAACCGATTTGAGCTCGTTTTAAAAGAAATATTGACGGCATTGCGCTTACGTAAGATTAATTTTTGTGCAGATAAAATTATACATGTGTACACACAAGACTGAATAGCTGCATCAATGCAACGACAAAAGTCGCCTAGAAGTGCACAGTATAGATGCAATCGGCCACCGCATTTAATAGTAGTCACACTTACAATGTTAAATTGCAGTTGTCGTCCAAGGAATAGAGTTTAAATTGAATACTGAAATCATATTGGGTTAGGTAACAAGAATCAACCGACGTGAAGGGCTGATGCTATTTCTAAATGCAATCATTGCGCCGGAAATGAAACTAATACTGCACCACTATAAGTAAAAGTTAATGTTTAACACGAAAGAAATTATGACCTTGTTACGGCTGAAAAGGCATTTCAAGTGCATTTAAATAGTAGTAACAGGGAGGAAAAATATATAATCTTTTAATGTATAAAACAGTACATGTTAGATATTTAAATATAATATACATATATGTACTTGCCACTGCATGAATCTAGATTATTTAATGATAACTGTAACGTTTCAGTTGTTTTCAAGTAATTTGAGTTTCCCTAAGCGTCTTTTTATCAACACACTGAGAAAAGATTTCTCACAAACTCCGCTTTTATATACGAGTCAATCAATAATCAATCAATGTTATAATAATCAACCTATAGATTTATAATCTGTTATTTTTTACGAATAATTAATTAATCATTTGGTGACTTTCTTTGAGCGACCAGAACGGTTCCCAACCACCTATTAATGGATTGATTGTTAAACTGTGCTTCGAAAAATCCATAGCAGCATGGCATGTGACAGTTATCCAAATGTGATATAAAAATCCGGGTCCATCAGAACTAGTAGGGTGCAATCAATAAGATAAAAAATCAGCTGTTTTAGTCGTTTAGGAGTTGAAATTATTTCAATATTAAATTATCCACCAATTTACATTGGACCAGCGTGGCAGAATATGTCCCAGTTCTCCGAACAGCCGCGAAAAACACCAATATCCGGCAATGGACATAAAAAATAGAATAGCTTCCAACCACTAATAGCCCTCTAATATGTTGCCTAGCAACAAAATAAACATTCGAATCAAACAACCCTTTAGCCCGCCCCCAAAATCCCACATCACCGAAGAGGCTTTAATAAATGGTGCAACCGTTCCGCTAGTACCGTTGGAGCTGTTGTAAGCGGTAATGGGCCGGTTAAATTCATCTGCTCGCCACATAATAGAAATTGTCGTCAGATGGTAAAACCGGTTTAAACCGGTTGTGTATTTAACAATACTGCATATAGGTTCCGTACACCTAAAGTTATTGATTTGATTTGGTATCAGAATAAAGCATTACAATTCACTGATTATTCGCGGTAATAATTAAGTATAGGTAGCCCAAGGTATCATATGAAAAATGAGGAAACAAATAAATGATACAAGATGATATGTATATCTCTTCGAATATGAATAGTTATATATCACTCTACGGTTTCCAAATAAAATAAAACAACTGACCATAAAATTTAATTATATCTTCTCATCAAGCTTAAGCGCTATAATGATTTAAAACGCATACCAACGATAGCATGAAAATCTTCAGTATCATCAAAAAATCACTAGAACGATGGCTATCTTCAAAGCTTGATAGGTCGCCTTTGAATGCTTTTCTCTTTGGACGTTCTCACGAGAGTATCTATTATGTATCAATATAATATCTATCAAATTTATGTATATAACGATTTCTTAAAGCACAACTAGAAAACTATCAAACCTAGAAAATGCTATTAACATTGGCGTGCCATCAATTACAGTTTTTTTTTATTTATTTATTCGTTATTGTTAAGCTAAATCTAGGTTACCGGGGACGGACATAATGCCTAATGGCATCTAAGAGTCAACCTAGTTTGTAAATTCAAACCCGTTATGACGTCAATGATAATGCCAAAATTATATGTAGGTAGGTACTGATATGCAAAGAGATCAAATAATACAAGAAGAAAGTGTTCTCGTCTCATAATTTTTAATCTACACTTTTCAAGTACAAGAAATGACCCGTGCACGGGAGTTCGTCTAGAAATAACATTAGTAGAAGTTGATATCTCGTGATCATATATCCACTAAAATTTCTATCCAAATTCAATTCCAGGTTCATTAAAGTTCTGAAACTCCTGTTAATGCCTTTATTATCAGAACTTATCAACAATAATACTCCAACAGAATTGGCTGTACGATCGATATTATACAGAAAGAGCCACTATTTAAAGCAAAGCCTATAGAACATTCCAGAAGATTATTTAAGTGAAGAATTTTGACTCCACGCGTATTAAATTTGTTTATCGAATTTACTAATAGATATTTGCGAGTATTGTAGAGCATAAAAGCAAGAAATGTAGAGACAAACATAAATATACATAATATACACGAAATAATAACAGAGCAGCGCCAATCGAATGCTTTTTACCGTGAAGAGGAGATATTATATCGGAAGATCGGAGAAATTTTGTCGAAGGCAGGTGCAGATAAATTTTTCCCAGAAACGAGAAGCGAAATTGTAAGGAGACGTCTCCCGCAAACCAATCGATGGCTGTATTCATATTAGTAATGGTACATTTATTTTTAAACTCTTAATAGATAAGAATGGACAGTTTCGATAAGCAATATAAGTAGGTACCCGTTTAATTTCGATTCTATCATTTTTATTTGGAATGATAGTATAATTACAGTAACGTTTGGGTACTTTAATGATGTTTATAATGACAAGGAATCTTGGAAACAAAGTAAAATGAAGTTGGTTATTAAAACAACTTGACTGGTAAGTAAATTTCCACATAAGAAATTTGATGGTGAAAAAAATCTCAATCTTTAAAACAAACGAATCTATGATTATTCGTTAGATATTTATTCATATTGTTTATAGTTACAATAACTTTACAACTAACTTTTTAAAGATACTGTTGCGAATATTATATTAAGAGCTATTTCTGAGACTGTAGCAATTTTATTCAGATGAAGTGGAAGTTATGCTCATAAAACTGCATCGACATAATCAAATGAACAAACAGAAATTAAACAAAAACGACTTACATAATACAGTTGTACTGAGCCTACCTAATTACACACACCTTCGCGTTGCTTCTAGCAAAGACACTTAGACACGACGTGCCACGTGGCAGGAACTTTTGCCAAGTGTAAAATACTATTCGGGATATTCTAGCCTTGACACTGAATGACCACTGTCAATGTCATGTCAAATAATAACTTTGCACAATTTCGAAGCCGATAATGACTTGTAATGTTTCAAAAATAAGGTATTATTATGTAGCTGTGAAGGCATGCCATGAAACAGAAAAGCATGGTGACACCAAATATAATACAGAAAATCTTAGAAACTATATGATAAATAGATTTTTAGCATTTGTTAAAGCGATCGTAATGCCGAAAAATCTCGTAAAATAACAAAACTTGAATACAAAAAATCCATGTTATCGATAAATGTATAGAAAGTTGTTAATTTGCTGAATATTTCCTATACAACAATATATTATATCTCAAAAATGTATAACTGTTTAAAAACTTATAAAATCAAAAGATAATTTTGTACTACATTCTGTCTATTTTAAGATATGATGATCATTCATGATGAAGTAGCAGAGGAACATAATATGCGTGCCGTTTTTTAACACTGAGATACCATCTGAAAGTCTTACATTCAAGACTGTTAAACATCAAATATATGAGAGACAAACAATTATTTTTGAACACCAATTAATGAAAAGATCAAAACCCAACTTTGAAAAAACAAAATTTCACAAGAACGAAGAATTACTGAATAATAAAAAATAATCGAAAATCCTCAAATCAAAAATAACATTTCGGGTGTTTTTTGTTGATTTGTTCCAGGTGATTGAAAATAAAACCATGGCCTCATTTACCACAAGGTGGAGTTTTCCGGTACCAAGGTCAGCTGGAAACGGTGGGTCGTTGACAGCCAGAGGTCTGTTTGGCAGGCCCTCAACTTGGCACCGGTGCGCCATCTCATGCCTGTCCGCTTCGTCCAGTAATTCTGTTAATGTTTATTCCTCACTATTGGAGTTCTCTGATTGCTTCCGACGTTGTTTTGTTTAAGGACATGTGTGGTTAAAGTAATTAGGAAGTACGCGATGCTCTCCAAATTTGTGTGGAATTTTGTAAAATGGAAATGTTTTATTGGCAATGTTTCCCCGAATGTGCGGTACAAAGGTGATGGAGTGTAAACAAAATTGTACCGCGTTCTTTGACTGGATTGAACGCTAGTTATTCTCATGATCGTTTCCGGAGATCTGATGATACTTTTAACTGTTGGCCCCGTTACCATTACATTAAAATCTTAAGCGAGGTCTTTGGATTGCTCAATAACTTCTAAAACGAGTTATCGTCAATATTTTAAGTGAACTACAAACAAAAGAATGAACTGAATGAATGCGTTACTGTTCTAAAACAAAATAAAATCAAAGTAAATAAATGCGACTTGAGAAATAATTAGTAAAACCGCAATTGGTTTCAAATAGCAACTGCAGTGATTACTTAACCATGTAGACAGCATATTCGCTTGTGTCATCAGTAACATGAAAAGCGGAACGCCTAAAAGCTTGCTTAATTAAATCGTGTAACTATTGCTCAATAATTATTTCCAATTACGTACGGATTATTCCCACGACTGGACAACATACACTCCAAAACTTTGCTAATATTGGAATTTGTTCGAATATAGATTAGTAGTCACACCAGTTGTTCTAAATTTATTATCCATTTAACGACTATGCACTGTAAAGATCCATCAATAATGGTTATTCAATGACGATCTAAACTCATAGTTGATTATGTATTAATTTACGATCACCAGAGCGATGCTTTACAACTACAAACAATGCAATCAACTTTTTAATATTTTCGTCGTCATCATGAATCATATCAAGATAATCTTTATCATTTTTATCGGCATCCAACATGTTTACATGAAATTGTGAGAAAGAAGGTACGAGTTTAAGATTTTCAAACTTAATTTACTTATTTTAACTACACGTGTAACGAAAACCTGCACAGTCAGGTACTTAACTTGAAATATTAGGTATTCAGCTAAGCGAGAGATTAGCACACACCCCGGACTTAGTCTCATGTGAAGATGGTAATCACTTTGCAGCCACCACAGCTAGTTTCCTGGTTACAATGTATTAAAGAGAAACTTTATTGTTGAAGGTAAACCATACAATAGTCTTAGTTAAATTCTTACTCATTTATAATTATTAGGTTATAATATCTAGAATAATATGTAGAGAATTAAGTTATTAATCTCGTTGGGAAATTTTCCCCAGACTTTTATCAATGAACTACATAAATTGTATTTACATATAATAATTTAAGTAAACTCAATCAAAGTAGTCAAATACTTTAATAGTTGGCCAATCCAAATGATAACGTAGATAAAACCCGGGTTCAATAAAGTGCTGGGTGAAATACATTTAGCTCTGTAGTGAAGCAATCGGCATCTTTACGGCCGTCGTGAAAACTCTTGAGCATTTCTTTCAAAATGCAATTAAACCTATGTACTCTCCGATGACTCGCCAAATGCGCTTTGCGCATTGTAATATAGATTTTACTTTGGCGTTTTTTGGGTGCCTTTTGCCGTGATACCTTGAATGTTTTTCAGATTCTTTTTGTGTTTTAATTCAAATTCAAGCAATTTATTGCATACTCCAATTCGCTAACGACTCCGCTTGCTTGTTTTAAATTTAGATTATCAATTCCAACTGCCAGATCTCCAATATTCGGATGTTGGGATATCCATTCAAATATTGGGGCAGTATCGTAACAGGAAAGTTGCTCGGATTCTCGGTTTATGTAGATCTTCCTTAACTATACACTGTTATAGTATACCAAAGGTCATGAGGAGGCAAACAAAGCTATTGACGAACTAATACAGCGATGTTCGTGCATTTGTCTTGCGGAAAATCAACACATAGGATAAGCTCATCTATGATTCTCGTTTCATTATTTATAGTATTGTTGCTAATAATTTCGCCTTTATTTATTGCAATTTCATTATTTGCTTTCATTTTCTTCACACAAATCCTACTGTATTTGTTACTATTCCTCTTTCAGTACAATGATTCTTGTAGTATTTTTATCTATATTACGGACTGATAATATTATTTTCATATAGACGAACAAATACTTTAGGAGGATTTAAAATGGGCGATCTAGACTATATTCATCTACATATTCTTAAAATTATTTAAAAAAAGACGGTTTTCGAACATTGAAAGATTAATTCAACTGGAGCGAAGGAAATCCATAAAACTTTGTTAGTGGTAATAAATTCGGTGGCAAATTGCAGATGTATCTCGACATCCTGGCTAAAGTTTTAATAAAAGTTCTGCCCGGTTGAATGATAATTGCACGTCTCGTAAAACTAATAATTTATAACGATTTTTTACGCCATTCTCAGCAGAACGATGAAATTTCCTATAATAATACGACAATATTGTTCAGATGAACAGCAAGATGAGAAGTTTAAAATAATCTGAGATATATAGCTTCGCATGTGTGTCTTTATGTGTTAAATTTCGCGATTTACTCAATCTCCACATAGACTCAGTCCATTCCATCTTTTAAATTGACTTAGAAAGAAAACACTAAGAGTCAATAAATCTTCAAATGTTTTCATTGTATTTCAGTATATTAGTATTAGGAATATTATCTTAGCAATAAACAAAAGTAGGGTAAAACCTGATATTCAATGACGGTTGGTAGGAGAAACCAAACAAAAAAACAACAGTCACAAATACCAATGTTTCTAAAGCGAAAGAAGCACACATTGTCGTCATTAATTAGAAACATAACAAGCGGAATGTAATTCAAAAATTAGTTGCCACATTTAGGTCCCCGGCTCATATCTAGGTCGGAACTCGAAACCGATCTCAAATAACCTCATACTGCTAAAAGCTGGTCGCGAAACTGACGGATCGAGAGAGGATAAGGGTGGCAAAATAAAAAACTACAGCTTTCACACGATAATATATCAGTGGTGAGGGTGAAAATACAATTGTCATTTTTAATCGGGTAAGAGTAAATGTATGGTATGAAACATATATTTGTAATTCAGGAAGACGATAATTAGAATTAAAATGCGATGAAATCTTATGTTCACTTTCACATCTGCCGCGAAGTACGACTTCTTGTATTAGCGTAGTCAGGTTTGAAAAATTTTATATCTACATATATACGAGGAACTATAAATCTCAAGTTGATCGGTATTAGACGATACACACATATCTAAAAAAATGTTTTTTTTAGAACCAATACAAACCATGCGATAAAATTTTGTAAAAGAATTACGGATTTTTTCTGTATCATAGTATTATGTTATATTATTCAAGAACAAGGTCGTACATAAATAATTTTACAGGCCAAGATGGCTGTCACATGTAAAGGACACTTAACGGGCAGCCTATGTATTTCAACCTGCACTATCTGCTGTAACACAGCAGTTATTCGGCTATCGATTAGGGTTTGTTATACACACAATATATTAATGAAAATTAGAAACATTAGGGCAACTTTATATGATGATTTAGTCGCGTGTAAATATACGTGGATATACTTGATACAAGTGAACAGCTATGAAATTCGAAATAAAAGATTTCAGTGGTTGTATATAAATTTGGGAGTGGATATATTTCCTAATAGGAAAAAATTGAATTTTAAAATAACAGAATACCAGACAAATTAAATCCGTTTTACCATCTACAATCAAAATCTGGTTACTGTTTATATATTTTTATTCATACTATAAGCTACAAACAGTTAATATAATTTATAAAAATCACATCGTCGAACGTTGCAGCAGTTACCAAACCTATTTCCTATCCAATCCTGTCTTTCATTAGATATTTATACTAACTGCGAATAGAGATAGTCTACAATGGTTGTATTGGAATATTAAAGTTTGTCTATAGTATCTTCATATATACTTCAGTCCAAAGACTTCTGTGCAAATGACTTAACATTTCAATTATTATATCATAAAATATCAATGAAGATGATCGTACCATTTTTTTTCTATTTCTAACAACATATTTGAATTTAAGAATCAATTGATAAATAATAAAGCCGTTTGATAGGAGCTGTTCTAGAACATTCTAATGGATTACTGTGGACTTTACTTGCAGGCAAAACTTTTGTTCATATTTTTGTACTTTTTCATAATTCCAATCATTATTTGAAAGTTAAAGCTTATAAATAAAAATGAAAACAGCCTTTTGCTATAACTCGTGAACGCTTTACATGCCCTTCGGAACTAGGAAAAGCTCACGTATCTAAGTTTGTTTAGTAGCCATCCATAGAGAGATGTAGCAGACAGCTACTTGCGATCTCCCATCGTGCGAGCCTAGAACTCCTGAACAGTGGCTATTAATAAAATTAATCAGTTAACTGATTAAGTTTATTAATTAATTATTTTAGTTCAGATTCTTAATCAATTAGTTCAGTTTCTTTTTTGTAAAAAATAATTGCCATAAAATTCATTAACTTTTCATTTATAACAATCCGCTCACAAAATATGCCGTAATTCAGACTAATGAAGTATTATCATTTAATTGAACTCTACGACGCAGGTAGAACATCTACGCATTGTTATGACAGTTTTTCGTGACGTAGAGACTAGATCTAGAATTCCCGTTCGGGGATTATTACTAAGTTAAGTTACATTCGTTAAATAAATAAAGGCAAACTTAGAAGTCGTTATCCAAAGGGAAAATTAGCTAACACCGAGGGCTTTGTATTAAAAACGAATGTATCACGACGCGCCGAATGTTTTTCATTTCGCGTGAGCATGTACGGAGCTTAATAATTAAACATTAATTAATCGTTTCATCTCACGTTTGAAATAATGCCCGTATTAATATATAAGTTCCCGATTTATTAATATCCATATTTAAAAATGCTCTAGTATTGCTGAACATTTTTGTTATCTAAATCTTAGGTGTATCACTTACCTCAATCTTCAAATGACGATCTGCAAAGCTTTTGATACCTATATGGGTCCATTTAACCGTACCCATGTCAACAATAATTTTCACTGCACTCATTAATTATATCTTATACAAATTAATTTATATGTATTTTAACATGATCATCTCGTAAATGACCATAACTTTGCAGTACATATTTACAAATTGTTAATGCTAGAAATCTTCCAATTATTTATGATCCAATAACAACAGACAATCGACGACTACGTTCCGAATCTCTTCGCACATATCCACTTTACCATCAATATTCGTGAAAAAAAAATCCGCAAAAAAAAAATTCAAATTCAAAACGCAATACGCTAATGGAGTTTCCTTTGCCTTTGGTATTCATGAAATTAAAAGAGAAATTCAAAATAATAAAAAAAAAACAACATTGGGATAACGTGCACAACATTCTTGCTGCAGGGAAGTGCATTCTGTACACATGCACATTTACAAAATTATTAAATGAATTCCAACTAGAGAAATTAAAGTTTTGTATGCATGCGCCATTCAAATTCAATATGGAGTCGTTTTATATTATTGCCAAAGAGAAATTTAAATAAAGACGAACATCAGGCTTTCATTGCTCTAGTCGAGTTTCAAACATTTAGATTCAAATACAGACACTTGAAATTACTTGCGTGGATAGTTCAGTTCTGTCGTAAATATTTGAAAAAGAAAACTTTTTTTCTACAAAAACTTTTTTAAACAAGAACGGCTGTTTGACCCTATACCAATTTTAATAATGTCACTGGTGATAGATGAAAAAACAATTAGCATCCCCGCAAGCGATCTCAAAAATACAGCTAATACAGTTGGATACAAGGATTAATATCAACATTAACAGTTAGTGAAAACATTCAAACACCGAAAGTGGCAAGAAAGGTGATAGAAAGAGAAAAAAAACAACACGAGGGGGATAGAAAACATCGAGTATATAATTTTTTTTAAAACACCGATGCGTACGCGGACCGCTCAGCGACAGCCAACCGGGTATTTTTGGATTTTGTTTTGTTGAAAAGAAACTATTTCTCAAACTACATCAATATCGTCATAGAACAACATTTATTTCACTCTCAATGATGGCAAATTCAAAAAATAATGTACTGTACGAATAATATGTGTATGTAAATGTATTTTTTATCTGTTATACTGAGCAAACAAAATGCACCGCGGGAATGCTTCTCAATAAGCTCTAACCACTTTTAAAAGCAAAATAATCGTATTTGTGTTCGGTTAAAATTATAATAATAATACTTTTTTTTACGGGAAAATATCTGTTAATGTAAATTTATCGAATATTTTTTATCCGTTCGAAATAGAACATGTTACGTTTTTTTATCTGTTATCCAAGGAATTTTGCTTACTTTCTTGTGATAAGTACATTTGATGTTTTTTTTACAATAAAATATGTTCATTTTTACCATTTCCTTAATTTTACGTAACAATTTTTTGCATAAACGTTTACACGTTTAACTGTTTATCATTTGCTTTACGGTAATTAAAAATCGTTTTATGCTTTATTATTTCTCCTCATAGTTAAAACAGTCAGTCACCATAATATATTTAATATGTTTTTGCCTATTTATTTTATTAAATAAGTTTGATAAGTGGTAGAACCTGTGTACAGTTCGCCCGGGGAAGTACCACCGCTACACCTATTTCTGCCGTGAAGCAGTTGTTACTATAACAATCTGTGTTTCGGTCTGAAGGGTGTGGTTGTGTCCACGTGCATACTAGAGGTGACCATCTCGGTCCTCAAGAGTGGAAAAACTTCTGGGATAGGCCAAGAATAACGATTAGACCTGTTCGAGGTCGGTTACAGATGTCGAGGGGTGACAGCGGTCACTCGTGACTGCTGCTTTCCCGTTCGGTACTCTCTTCACATAAAGTTCACATAATTCAAAATATAGTAACTAATTGAACAGCTCATGTATTTATTTAATTTGCGAACAAGTCAAAGTTCAAAGTCACCAGGAGATTTTGACTTTATAAACAGTTTCTTAAAATCATCCTCATTGTGTGGTATGGACTAGTCTTTTAGAAGAACTACATCCCTTAAGACTTTACTGCTACCCAAAGGTTTTGTTCCAGAAAAGAAAATTAACAATAATAATTTCC
>DWQQ01000388.1:0-11819 GCA_018244775.1 Oxynetra roscius flavomaculata
GTCGCAGTAGGTCCCCGGTATTCGCTCGCCGCGCCACGCTCCGACTGTCGCGTTACCGTAGCGTAGCCGTGCTTCACTCCGCCTCAGAAACTTGTAGGCCAACTTGAAGTCGAAATTGTATCCCACGCCCTACGACCAAATGGGTTCCGTCACTTTCACTAATTACTCCAGCTCGATCGATCATGTCAAATAGTGAGCGATAAATAGAATTGTGTTTTTATGCAACCCGTATACGTTATATAAATCCCGATATTATTTAATTCCAAAATATATGATTATAAAATAATTTCTTTTTTTTCAATATTAATTCACAGCGCCTATCACATATGTTTACGTACATACGTACATACATATAACATTTTGACGTCCGCTACAATAACAATATTAAATATAATAATGACATAATAATAACGATGACTTTGTATTAGTTTATAAATATGAGAGCGAATCGATACACAACTAATAAACCTTTCCTCAGAAATATAAAGTAACTACTAGTGAGCGTTAATAAGCGGGGAACAGCCGATAGTTTGTCAATATTTCACTACAACAAATTACAAGTTCGCCGGCTACGTGAAACGCAAATTACAGATGTTCACGACATTGTTACGTATTACGACCATTTAGCCTGTCCCATCATAAGTCCGTAATAGATAGCCATTAAAATAATTGATATTGAATTACCCTAGAAATCCAGCTAACCGAGGGAGATATTTCAAAATGGATTCCTTGACGCGAATAAAATTGCCCGTTATTAAATTATGGAATTGGGCCCTAATAATATTCATTATAGTAATTGGAGAGGTAGAGACTTATCCGGACGTGGTCTCGAGGGTGTCCGTAATCGTCGAGTAATTAATTGATCGAAAGTTCAACCCTTGGTGCACATAATACGTCTGCTAAAAGCAGATAAAGGAAGGGCGGCGAACCGTTAAAGCCGGGGCGTTGTGAAATATTGGACGAGTCACAGGCGAAAACGTGTATGTAGTTAGTTACGTCACGTCACTGTAACATAAAGGGATGCTTAGCATGAGACTCCTAATGAAGATAAATACCGTTGTTCATTTATATGGATTAACTTTGCCGTACGTTGAAACCGTTAATTAACACGGTGTATCTATCGATGTTGACGCGTTACAAATGGCCGCGATTCCTGAGATGGGAACGTATTAAACAAAAGCGTTGCTAGCTACTTTCGTATATGCCTACTCGTTGAATGAACATTTCTATTTGAATTAAAAGTTGCAATGGGCAATTGTTTTAAACAGAATCTTTCACATATTATTGAATGGCTTTTTAAATTTTAAACTTATATTACAATCTGTTCTATAGTATTACTTTATGACAAATAAAACTAATCACTGCGGTGATCTTACGATCTAAAAATCTTACTGTCTATCTTTTATCGAAAAACTTTGGACGTTAAAATGTAAATATAATTCCTGAAATATATACTTTGTGGCACCAAGTAGCCTTAAAGACGAACACATCCGCGTCTCTTACTTTTCACAAGAATATAATTGTACGGCAAACATCAACAATGGTACGGTATACGAATCCATATGGTTGATGAATAACACCAAAACTTTGTATGTCACCGCTGTATGATTCTGAATATCGCCATCGAAATATTGACGAAGCGACGAACAAACACCCACCACGGACCGCACTGTAATTATTGTTGTTGACAAAGACGAATATAATTAGTGCCTTCGTTATGTCCACTCTACATGTCAATTATAAAACGGGGTCAATGAACTCCATCGGATGTTAACTATATTCGTGTGTGGAAACATAATCTACGAATAAGCTACATTGTGAACTATGAAAGCAGATAATGAACTTTTAAAATTACAATAGAATAATGAAACATTACACTGTCATTCTATGTCATTAGTTACAAACGGTAAATGGGCGTGTAGTCACTGACTTCGTTAAATATTAAAACCACCATAGTATACGGACAGATAATAATGATTATAAGGACTTGGCTAGGTTATAATAACAAATAAGACCCATAATAATTTGCCGTTCGATATCTGTTCACTACGCTTTATTCATAAGCGTCTTCGTACAACATATACTTAAAAAAAAACCAACCTATCTTTGAATACTTAATGCTAACATATAAGTCTCTTGTTAGTAGAGACGTGTACTAATATCTGTGCTCCGTATTTTAGAATTAGTTAGACAGCCTTGAGTAAATGGCGACTGTAATCCGTATGAGAACAGTCAAGCTACCCACTTCTATCTCCCGCGTTCTATTCATAGAATCAACAACTGATACCAATACCCGAACGTTGCCTAACTAAATCAATAGGAAATTTTACCACCTTCAATCCAATAATGGTATCCTTGTTTTTTACGTAAATAGAGATGCAAACGGACATGAAGCGGTCACCAATGGCCGCTGCCGGCACAGACATCTGCAACCGACCTTGAACAGGATTATTTGTGCTATTGTTGGCCGATCACAGAGATGTTGCCACTCTTGAGTACTGAGATGGTTGCGTCTAGTATACACGTGGACCGGCATCCACACTCTTTAAACCGAAACACAGATAGGTATAATAAAAACTGCTTCACAGCGGAAATACATGTAGCGGTGGTAATTCCTCGAGCAAACCGTATATAAGTTCTACCACCTACCAAATCGTACCTACTCGAATTGTCTATATTTGGTACTGTACTAACCTGCTGACTCAGTCTATCAAGCCTGAGCGTCATGTTTATGGAATCGGACTCGCTGAAATACACGGTGTATCCCCAAGCTGAACCACACCACTGACCGGTGGGCGGCGACGGACTTCGCTCCACTATAGTCATGTGACCGTCCGGACAGCCATCGGAGGTAAACGAGACGAACTTGCCGACGGTGAACGTGTCGAATGTTAACTGAAAAAACGGCGCTAGTTAGTTTTATTTTTGCAAAACAAAAAATAGCTTCAGTTGTTGACTTTTGATAAATCACACGAGCATTATGTAAGACCGAGTTTGACCTTGGATACGCTCGATAAAAAAATATATTCAGTGATTAAAATGTGAGTATTCGGTATAATAAACATTCAGTATTTTCGTCGGTAGATTTCTAAAATGACAGTATCATCAAACCAACCAATCAGTCGTTTCATGTATGAATAAAAGATATGTTAAGATATGCGGGCAATAAACTTGAATTATATTAATTTACTATTAATATTATTTAAGTGAGTAATACCTTACTGTATAAATTATTAACGTGTAAAATTGCATCCCTTTAATGGTATAATATAAAGGCAACGACTTTGTACTAACTGTAATAATGTAATAAAGAATTATTATTATTATTACAACTTTAACGGCTTCATAATGAAGCTACAACCATCCGTCCGAGTTTCTCCTTTCTCTCATTACTCATTTCTCATTACAAGACAACCGTGTGAGTACGATCGTATTCAGACAGACGCGGCGTATATGAATCGACAGATGTACATGAAATATTTAAACAACGTTAGATATATAACACAGATATGGCAACGCATCTGACACTGACCTTCTGGCACTTCTTCATTAATATTGAACTCTCAACATCCATGGCTAACAACCACTTACCTTCAGACAACCCAATTGCCTTTAATGTATTCCTACACAAATTATATTGTCGGAGACCTTCAACGAGCTAGCTGTAACCTTAAATATTTAGTTCGTAAGCTTTAAAATAAAATTCGGAGCATCGTTACAAATTAACCTCTACAATCAATCTTTGTATATTAACGTCCAAATAATTGATGGATGAGGAATAGCCACAAGTTTATCTTCGACTTTAGTTGTTTGACCTTAAGTTCGATATCCAGCACAGTCGCTTGCCAATCAATTTGCTCCGAACTTTGTTTCATCAATACAGTAGAATTGATGGTTTCGTTCGAATCATAAACATTCTTCTATTTAAAATGTTTAGTATTACAGAAGCATCAATAAATAACTATTGTATTCTGGTATCTAAGCACAACTTCGATTTATTACTTACCAAGCTATCTCACGCTCTTTATTCATTCTTATAGAGATTGTTTCAAGATAGTATTTATATTTCAAGCAGCCTACTTTTGTATCAGGGTCATAAGCTAAGGTAGCTGATATGAAGATTATGTGGTATTTTAACAAAACCAATTAAGTTAAAGTAAGGAAAAAAAAACAAAGGGAATGAGAAGAATCTCTTCGAGTTCATATTAAATGTAAGGTACAAATTAAATAAAGCATTTTATCAAGAGATCCGACAGATCAATAAAGTTTTTATTTCTTTTTTTAAATTAATATCTGTTATTTTTAATCGGTGTCAACTCGTAAAAGTATTTAAGAATATTGCCACTAAAGTAACAACAGAAAGGTAATATTACTAAGGGAATGTTATAATACTAATGTTTTATCTATTTTTGTTCTTACATTCTCTTCTTCTGTAATTATCTCGTATATATAAAAGCTATATTATATATGGAAGGTGATAGAAGGTCATATTCTCGTTCCGTCGGGAACCTACCTTTAATTACCTACGTTACTTCGCACATTATATTAATGCGCAGTACACACTAGTACACCTATTTTCAGTCTCACGCCTGTCATTAATATACATATACTTATAAAGTTCAGATTTATTGAACAAATTAATGACAAATGCACATCAAGGAGCGAAAACTCATTTGCCCTTGTTTAGTACAACAAAAACGGTTCCGTGTAAATCTATGTTGGGCTTAATGTATTTTGGACTGATATTTATATACCGTTTTCATAAGAGCAATACATAAGATTTTAATTACAATAAGCCAATTTTATAAAGCAGAATGTATAGTAACATTCAAAGTAGTGTTTAAGTATATACGGATATATGTATATGGTAACAGTTACCTGTATAATATCTCCATAGTTGCCACCTGTTGCGGTGAAGTTCAGGTGGCATACGAATGGCAGGTGCTCTTCGCGAGGTCGTCGCACCTACAACTCGTACGTCCGGCCGACATCTCCCATATATGTTCTGTTGCACGCTGGAACAATACAGAATAATTAGAAGAACAATATCAAAGAATTATACATTATACGTGCATGCACATATGTACATGCTTTAAGAAAATTTTGCTAAGGCGGTTGAGCATCGAGTTAGTTCATGCCAATTTATTCGCAATTTGCATAGCTAGGGAGTTCATTTGGGATTACCATTAATTCTTATATTTGTTCAGTCTTCATTAAACTTATATTACGCTAATATGATTATTTGTAGATATTAAATTCATAAATATTTTCGGCAGTTTGGTAAATATAGAAACTTGAATTATACTATTTGAATTACACTATTGATTAAGAATTTGAATTAGAATTTGAGCTAAAACCGGTTTTATAGTTATTTATATATTGAAATATTATTATTGTTTCGGTAAAATTAATAACTATAATCTTATTAATTGAAATAAATATTATCTCTAATCTAAAACACATAATCAACGAGTAAAGCTGTGCCGCGGTTGGAAAATATTCGGTGAAATTACATTTAACCTTGCGAAACATAGTTTCTTATAAGCTTTAAGCTTAAAAATTCCTTTCTTACAGTCAAGGTTTACGTTTATGACCTCCTTTGTAAATAACATAGCTAAATGTCTGAAGGTAAAATTGTGTGGTAATAAATAATCTTTGCTGTATTTTCATGTTCACTGTAGTTATAATAAACAGAAATGAGTATTATTAATGGTCCAATAACAATACGATTTGTTATAAAAAAAATCAAACTTATTACAGTAATACGTAACCGAACGATGTAGATCTTCAATACAAAGTAAGTAAGTAATATATAACGTATAAAATACTCTATGTAAATCTATATAGTACAATCTATCTTTGAAAACAGAATGAGAAACGTTAAAATCTTTGTACAAACTGAAGTAACATATTGTAAAATATAATACTAATGGTTAAAGCAGTGCATTCGAAATATAACGTTCGATGAGAATACTTGGCAAAAGAAAGCCGAACAAAGAGAACAGAAATGCTTCTATCTTACTTCAAAACATGAGAGAAATACTATAATAGTCTTAACTGGATCAGGAATTGATTTAAAAATGAATATTAAGAATAATTCGAAGAATGGTCACAATTAGTATGAAATAATATTCACATACCTCCCATTCGACGCAGTGAGAGAAATGGAAAATCAGTCAAATAATCCAAATATTATTTTACAATTCACCATTAGTGGGACGTTTCGGGGAGAAATGAAAAGATTATATTTATGTACATTAATGCTAGTATGCTTATGTACGTTGTTGCCAGTAATTGGTGTGTACAACACACTGAGTACTGGCAGCAACGGTTGAACGAGAGAAGCGTGCTAATTGAAATTGCCATACCCGCGAGCAAAAATAATCAGACATAAAAGTACCTAATAACTTAATTATTGTTACAGAATTATTTTATGCGATTGTGTATCGAATCTTTTTAACGGAATAGAACGATACAAGGAGGCCTCAGCATCCATATAATAATAATACTATGTGGGGACATCTCCACACACGGCCATCTCATCCCATAGTAGGCACTTAGGCAGTGCCTGTGTTGTGGTAACCAGCCGGCTGATAAACTACATACAAACATACTTAGAGACATATACTTATATACATATTTTTACACCTAAATGCACAACAAATGATTCTGCTCATCACACAAATATTCCCACGACCATCGGTTCAGTAGTCAGTTTCACAAACCACTTTACGTACAGGACAGTCATAATATAATTAACAGGTGAATGTTACACAACAGTATGCAATCGCGTACAGCATTTGGTGTATTTTAATGCTATTAACGTTAGATTAAAATTAAAATGATCGTCGCTAATTGTAGCCAACCACGCTGTAACCTAGTACAATTTGGGCTACAAATATCTTGTTGTCGTCACATAGAATTTACGCAAAGATCCTCCGAAAATCACTTGAATATAGCTTATGTGAGTACTGTTCGCTAAACAAAGTACTTTTAAAAAACGCATTTAAAGTTATTGTTTAGTTCGTCAATTTTATTGAAATTTATTACCAGGCAACGCAAAGCTGATATGGAATATGCAAATGGTACAGAGAATGGAATTAGGTCAATTAAGTTTCAAATTTATCTATCGATGCTTTTAAAGTCTGTCGTTCAGTGGAATATTAACATACAGACATGTATTTATCTCATAGCTAAGCATAAGGGAAGGCCTATACTTTTTAAATGCATTACATGACATAAAGAATTTCGTCGACCGTCGATTCATATTTTATTAATAATTCACGTTAATATTGTACAACAATTCATTACAACACAAATAATATTTCACAACGTTAATTCTGTAATAATCATGATAATTAAAGTGGAAGGTATGTCATAAACAGCGGACGTTATCTAAACTGCGGCACAAAAACACCGGCGCCACTTGTTCTATTGTTAATCCTTTCAACACAAAAATAAGGAAATGGAAAGGAACAGAATTTGAATAAAGCGGACTCACAATGGCCGCTGCCATATTTTTACAATCTTTTAAAAAAGGCCCCTTTGTCCGACCTGACAGCGCATTAAGTACATAACATAAGACAAGTGTTCGCTCCTCCGAGAGCGTTGTTCGTTTTAATTCTCATTTTTTTCATTTCATATCCTATTGTTGGTGAAATTCAAAACTTCTATTACTGCGGGAAAATCGCGTTTGATTAACGGTAAAGTACTTGCTCATTTGAACTAGGAATTCCGTACCCGTACCTAAGTTTCTATTAAGAAATGAATTGAAAACGTTTAAATTATTCTTTCTAATTTACACACTATCAAAAATATGGAAACAGGCAAACAAAGAATCTATCGCCTATTACAATTGACGGCCAATTAAAAAAAAATGTGAGCGAATTCCCATAAATTGAAAACGGCATTAAAACATAAACACGCCAAGAGATATTGACTCGTATGGTGTACGATGGCAAATATAGGAAATACATAGAGTGCTAATACGCAAACAACACTCTGTTTGCAGTAAAATACACAAAAAAAATATAAAGTGCAAAAACGCCGGAGGACAATTTTTTATTCACTACGGTGCATGTCAACGGTATATTCAATTTAGATTTTTCCCGCATCACCGAAGTTATTGCCTTTATAAATACGTTATCACCATTCGGTAAGATACAAGCGGAACAATTTTTTGTCGATGGCCAAAAATCATTTGAGTACCGATTGCATAGTGGACTACAACTCAGCTTCCCACTCAGAGGATCGTGGGTTCAATTCCTGGCGCGCAACTTTTACTTTGCAAAAGATATTATATACTTTTAACAGCCATGTACCTCGCTAGGAATTTAGAGTTAAAAGTTAACTGGATTATGTCATTTATAAACTTACGAACGCATATGTAGTAACCCCATGATGTTAAACAAAACTTCATTACGGTCAACATAAATATAAGTAACTTGAAGATTGTGCAATTTAAAAATATAAAATACATCTAACTGTTAGAAATTATACGCGTTTTCTGAAATATACATACGGTTATTGAATTATTGAAAGAGTTGCATGACAAATTTAAACTGGAAAGAACGCCTGAAAGACCGCATTGGCGCTTGTCGCCCGTAGCCCGCACAGGCTGCAACGCTGAACAACAAAGGACATGAAAGGAATGACTGTTTTTTTTTCAACAAAACATGTGTGCGAAAAACCGAAATGAAGCTACGCTAGAGGTCAGCCAGATTTTTTTTCATTTATCGCGTTGTATACCAACGCATAACCAACGGACCGTTCTGCTAAAGTTAGGTAGACGCCACTGTGCATCGTCCCGAGAAACAGCCGTTCGCATTATATTGGATAATTTATGCGCACAAAATTCTGTTATTTTGGTCGTAAATAGTTAAAACATTAAATGGTCAAATATCATTTCACTTTGCTTCTCATTATGAAATGATATTAATTTAAACGTACCGTGTTTGAAATCGTTTGCTTCAAGCGTTTTGTTGTATTTTGTAATTCTAAAAACGTATGTAACGAAACTAACAGCTAAAGGTAGTAGTAATATATGTACCTATTGTAGCAAAGAAAAAGTCGTAGGTAATTGAAGTAAGATGTCTCTGATGAATAAGAACGCTCGACGCCAGTGAACGAGTTTTTTTTTTCATTTAACACAATGCATGCCAACACGTAACAAACTGTCCATTTGGCCAAGTAGCTGCGTTCTTAGACGCAGCGGTAGGTGTTGCGGAACTGTTGCTCCATCTTTTTTTACAGCGAAACTGTTTTACTTTCAAGTGAACGTTGATATAAAATGCAAATATGTATTTTCTGTTTTTTTTTTTTTTTTGTTACATATGCTTAGTACAACGAATTAACAATAACGCATGCCTATTGAACATTTGAAGATCAAACGTCAATTTCGATCACAATTAATATTATAATAGAGAGTTATTAAAAATGAACCGGTCATATTTATCTACGTATGTATTGAATTTTTGTTCGTTTATTCGTGGATCTGTTATTAATGAGCTTTCAAATAAACATATAAAACGATGAGTAATCGTTTTAACAATTCGGCACTTTCATAATAAATGTTTTGTAATTTTCATTTGTTATTTTCTTTAATATAGATCTGAATGAATAATTAGAAAATTAAATAATAATGAGTTTCATCTCACCAATCGCATACACGGTGCTCGATTATGTGTTCTGTGTGATAAATGCCCCGAAAAACAAAAGCTAATAAAGCGGGCAGCGGAGGTCAGCGGGTGAGTTTTTTCATTTAGCACAATGCACGCCAACGTGTAACGAACGATCCATTCCGCGGAAGTAACGGCGCACTTAGACGGCGCTGTGCACGGTTCAGGGTAACAGTTGTTCACGTTACTTGCGCATAATTTATTCGCGCGAAGTACTTCGCCACACATGGGAAGCAACTCGTGGTTTGTGGTTAAATAGTACCTTGATTGTGACTCAAATATTTATAATAGTTATGTATCCATGTATGTTCTTAACAAGCCGGATATAATTGGGAATTCAAACTTGCTTAAAATAACATTGTTTCATTTAATTCAATTCAGCTTTTATTTATATTAACTTAACTACTTTATCAGTCTTTATTTATTTAAACTTACTAAATTATGTTTAATTTATTTTTCTATTTATAAATCCAAGCCGTCTCTTTTAAATTATCCATTTTGCTATGTACTCATATTTTAACAGTTTCTTAATAAAGTTGCACGAAGAGGGGAATTGAACGTTTAATGCCATTTTTTGTAAATCAATCCTGGGTAAATGATGACAACATGTGCTCTAGTCCGCTACGAATATTATTAGTTAGAAAGTTAACAATCATATGTCATATGTGTTACAGATAGTTACATTACCAGAGATGATTTTGAATTTTCTTTTCCGCACCGTTAACTGCCAACAACTGTACTTCAAGGAGTTTCATTAAATCGCGCGCTATTCTTTTCTCGCGACATCGCCCTTACAATTGCAGACGCTTCAGTGGACTAAGAGATCGGCTAGATTAAACCGCATTATCATGAACAGTCTCCTACTAGATTATGCAAATGAAAATTGAGAGGTTAGTATGAGAACTAGGTTGTGCGATATCGAGACAAAGCAGAACGAACACGAAAGCGGAGTATGAAAGACATGACACACTTGCGCCGCAATTTGAAACGAACTTGCTTTCGAAAATTATTATGAAAAGTAAAAATATGTTGGAACTCTCGCTGTCTGTTTTCGGTGAATGCACGACATGTATATAATTATTTGCTTCTGAAATATCACTGTTTTCTTCTTATCTCGTTTTGTTTTTGCAGTTTTTCAATTCGAAAATTACAACATGTTCAAAATTCATTTTCATTTTCTTAGTTGCAGTCGAATAATTTGGCTAAAAACGTTTGCGAGAATGAGTGCTATAAAAAGTCCGTCAGCTTACGCTTAATACGTACTACTATTATGCTTCTTGAAATATTTAAACAGTCAAATTTAAGTAGGACTATTTACGTAACGCTGCATTAATTCCTCATATAATTTAATAATAATTTCTGCTGAGTATGTCTAAAAAACCATAAAGATATGGGTCAAAAAAGATCGTGATTACTTGTACTATACATTTATACTGAAACGTTTTCTTTGACGTGCCTATTTATTATAATTATGTAAGTAATGATCGAGCTTAGGTAACGCTTCAGCTCGCTTGAGACTTGAGTTAACATCGAATGTTGCACGCATTGAACTATTGTGTACTAACAGGCTACAGGAGACGACATGAACAATATTTGAGCGCCTGTTAGCGTGGGGTGCGAGAGGGCGCGGGCGCGGGGTGAGCTAATGAGTCGCTATTCGCAGATTCAACGCATACTTGCATGGCATCATACGGCATACGGCATTTATTTATTCTGTCTACTGCATTCATTACAAGAAATGGAAATTTAAATAAAATACCATGCAATTAAAACGGTATAGATTCGAAAACACTAGAACAATACATTAAATCGCGCTTATTCTGATTAACGTAAATGTTAGATAATTTCTGAAGGAGAGTGTTTATAATATTTACTCCAAGAAAAATTGATTTCTATTATACGTTAAGCTTTCTTTATAGGTATAATTACTGGGCTATTTTCTACTATCGGTTATTTTCCTACCGAAAAAAAACACATTTACAAAATAATAGAGATAAGAGAATAAACATATATTCAACCTAAGCTGGTTCGGACATTTAGAAAGAATGGGTGATGAAAGACTGAGAAAACAGATATACAATGCGAGTGTTGATGGACGTAGGGGCCGAGGGAGGCCGAGACTCACCTATCTCGACCAAATAG
>DWQQ01000389.1:0-11816 GCA_018244775.1 Oxynetra roscius flavomaculata
CATCTAAGTCCACATCTAAACATAGGCCGCCCCTAATGAACGTCATCGAGCCGTTTCTTGTAATATTACAAAATAATATAGGTAACAATAATAATTATTATTTCAAAATAAACAAAGCACTCGTTGCCCAAAACTTTCTCATGCCGATCTCACGGACCGTTAACCGAGCCTCCGTCTATTGATCGCACGGCCAACATTACGTGACACCTGACATAAACACAAACACGCACAATATGTGTCAAATACATAGCTGCATGTTTGTGTGTTATGTAAGGGTGTTGCTACACTCGAGTGATTTAAATGCTTAATCTGTCAAAACCTTTAGCGTTATGTATATGTTTATTTACCCATCTGTTATCTTGGTACAGAAAGGTCTTTATGCGTATATCTTTATGTATATTTTCTGTTTATCAGCCGTCTGGCTATCATAGCACAGAATCTGCCTAGTCTGGCGTCATATGCATTTGTTTGGAGATCTCTCAAGATATTGGTATTCGAATAAGTTAAAGTTTTGTTTACTTTCAACATTGCATTTTGCATATTAACTCATAATTATTATGTAACATGATTCTGTAGGATGACTAGGATCCGTTTGGATTCAGCATAATAATATTGTAAGTATTTCCGGAAGTTTAGTCATCGTATCATCCAATGAGTGCAAACGGATGAATGCTCTACAAATGCTAGAAGCCTTCCATAACCTTATTTGTCTTTTCTAACGTAAGAAAAAAAAAACGGCGCTTAGAGAATTTATTTTCTGTTCTCTGAGTTTTAGTGTCTACATTATTGGACAGTAAAATTCTCTTTAATATAATTATTTTATTATATAATTATTTCTCAATAATTTCTATTTTGGTTATCGATACAAAACTAGTTAATTAGTATAAAATCTTCACATTACGGTACTAAATAGCTACAGGAAAGTTTAAGAAAAACGACAAATAAATCAAATTATGTGTTAATTAAAAAAATCGAGGATGAAATTGTTTCTTAGAAAAGCATATTTTTTTCATAGAAGGTAATATAAAATTATTGCTTCAGAACTGTGATGTGAAATTCATTAATGTACATTCATATTTATATTAGAAATTATAAATCCAATTCGGTATAACAACTGTGGTAAAACCACGACACGTCTAACATTATTTTTATTTTATTATGTATTTTAAATAAGCCGCTTAAAAAAGTTTATTGCGGATGAATTTGTCACTATAAATCGACCCACCAAAACATTAGCATAATAAACAAACCAGCCACCTAATAGGAAGTTACGCAAATCGCGAGTGCGCAAGACACGCTACTTCGTGGTGACGGTGCGACAAACAAGGCGCGTTATGCGCCAATGCATGGCGCAAGAACTGCGAATGTCCGACAATGTGACGATTTTGTAAGATACTACGCTAAATTCCAAATACCCAATTACTAATGTGTCTTCAAATAACTGGTATGTTTAAAGTTGTTTGATTATAATATTTCGTTCTATTACTTTATGATTATATATTATAATTTTTTCGTAAGAAACTTGCACAACATAGGAAATAAATTGTTTCATATAAGTGTGAGAATAAGAATTACTAGCGCCCTCTTGTGTATATGTTTCCAATTTTTGGTCGCACTAAATCTGTATATCATAGAATAGAATGTGATGAAATGTTTTGAGAGTGTGTATCTAGATGGCGCTGGTATCTTTTTATGCCTTATATATAATGTGGATACCTTATCACAACTTTTTGTTTATGCAATTTGTTTTAAATACTTTTTAGTTTTGACATTCAATGAATAAAAAGTTTTTTTAGTATATAGGTAGTAAAGAATAAACCACGTAGGGGTTGTTTTTGAAAATATATTTATAACTGATTATATTAAAACCATATTACTTTATTCATACTTTATTCATACTGCACGTCAGGTTTGTAAAGAAAGAGATGTTTGGCACTCCGTGCTCTCTGCCTACCCCGCTAGGGATCTGGCGTGACGGTTATTTATTTTATTTATTACTTTATATTTCTCATTACGATTAGAATTAAAACGGGTAACTTTTTAATATTTTAATACTACTTTTTCTTTAAAAAGCAAGCATGCATTGGCGCTATGATTTATTGATATTTCAATACAAGTTTCTTATATAAATCCATTTACTTCACAGAGTTACAAAGAGAAGGACGCGAACAAAGTCGTGGTCTATACCACGACAATGGGCATCGTGAGAAGCACGTACCAACGGTGTGTGCTGGTGAAGAAGATCCTCAGGAACCTGCTCGTGAAATACGAGGAACGGGACGTCTTCATGAGCACCGAGTACCAGGATGAGATCCGGGATAGGATGAGGAGCGATCAGATACTAGTTCCTCAATTGTTCATTGATGGGCATCATGTTGGGGTAAGTTCATGTTTTGTGTATCATATATGTCGCGCACTAAATTCTTCCTAGGACTTGACCATGTGATAAAATTTATTAGAAGATTCCTCTAGACAACCTCCAGGTGATTGCGATTTTGACCTTGGTCATTTAATTCGTGGTAATGCAATCCCATTTCTACGTACACTTTGACATATTTTGATACGCGGTTTCAACTGTGACCATACATATGTATAATTTTTACCTTCAAACGAAGCCTACAGAGCGGTTTAAAACCATCTGAAGAATGATTGATACAAAAAAATGGCCACCTAGCCGTATCTATAGCAAATAGGATCGCTATGTTAAAGACAATAAAATGATTATCTGATGTGTTGTAATTATAGATAACTGTTTCCAACGCAACGTAGACATGAAATCCTTCCTACGTCAGTCACATACGACATTAATCTTGTAAACTAAATTGTAATGCCTTAAATGATACTTTCCGTATACAGCTATTTTAAAACATAATGATATAAACGATATTATGTAAGTTTAAAAAGAGATTCAGCCGTTATGATACATATAATCGAACCCCAAAACGATGAAACTGTATAAATGCACCCAATTATTCGGTATCAAATTAAATTTTATCTAATTCCTAGTGATTGTCAATTAATATACTGCTTCCACTGAGCCTTTAAGCATACTGTACTGTAGCAGGAACAATGGGAACAACTGTTCCCCGGGAATTGATATTGTAATGTATCGTTCGCGCAGCCACAGAAATTCCGAAGCTATTCATTAACGTGACCTACTTAAAAAAAATTCACTGCGGCTATTAATTTTTAAAAGAATATTTTATTCATTTATTTAGTTTAATATTTTCTTATTTCATTTATTACAGACACGTAAAAGGTAATATATGAAGTTTTCAAAGCTATTTTTTTATTTGTGAGACTCGTTGCAATTTTATAGTATCTTTATTATTGTATCCAGTTACATCACTCTACAATCGGCACTAAACGTTAAATAACTGAGTTTTACATACATCAACTTAATAATGACAGTCGTTTATCACACTTTTCTATTACTTACATGAAAAGCATTGAAGCTGTTTTCTCAGGTGTTATTCCGAGTACGCTCTGCTATGGGATCTTTCGCACAGAGTGATTAATGACGCATTGAGTCCCATATTGAAAACTTCTCTCGACTTGCAAACGACTATAGGGAGAAAACATCTCAAGCTACACACAACCTGTACTATATTAACCAGACAGCTGACAAACATACCTACACACTTCGTATATATATATGTATATAACTGTATACCCAGATATAGAAGAAATAGTCCTGATCGACCAATAAAGGTTCAATTTATCCTAAATTGGAATCAAACCTATTACCTCCGGTTGAGTGGTCACTAACCGCTGAACCAACACGACAGCTGCTCAGTACACGATAGTAAGAAGCGTTTAATAAAAAATACAATTCAATATATTAATTATATTAACGAATAAAAGTTCATACATTTCAAATTCAAATCGCAATTGAACTCAACCCGAACTTCTAAAATATGAAAAAGTATGAACACATGTCAGCGATGTAAACAAATATATTAGCAGTGTAAATTGTTTGAGCTGATACACCTGAACAGGTGCCGGTCGACTTTTGTTGCCTACATTTGAGCCATGGTTGTCAAAAATACGGCCGTCGTCTTAAGCAATAGGTAAACAGAATTGATCGAAAAAGGCTAGATATACATACAAAGTTTAATTGATTCCATCACCTAAAATTAGAAGTTCCTTACAGTGTTACGATAATATTAATGCAGATGCTAATAAGAGAAGTAACATTTTCGCAAAGATTTTTTTCAACGAATCCAACGTTATAACTGTAGTGGGAAGTTACTATCTCGCGCGGTCTTCGCGACAGCTAAAATTTAGTCATGATATTTTTTTAATATTTAATAAAAAAAAATGCCAACCCTAGACGACGTGTATGATAGCCATCGAGCACCTGGAACATAACGGCTAGCGGGACGCCGAACTACTTGTACTGAGTTAATTAGACCCAGACAAACACATTTCTAACGCCAAACTGACACGTGATAAGAACTCCTCCGTATCCACTATTATTTGTGTATGCTTGTAATAATTTTGTCTTATACACAATAAATATGGTGGAATTAGAATAGAATGACATTTCTCGCTTCGGACATAAGGCTGTGTAAATATCAAGTTGTAGTACGAATAATTTATAATAATAATTCTCTATTGTCGGGGAAAAGATCATAATTATAAAATCAATAATGTCATCAGCAATTCTTCTTTTGTTCCACCACTAGACACGGGTGTCCGCTCAGAAGGAGAAGTATGAAGACTAAAATTGACTAATCCATCCAAGCGCGGGGGTCGACAGACCTCACTTAGCCTAGGGAACATTATGGAGAACTCTAACATTTCCTCCTCCTTTGACACTTCCTCAGATTTTTCTTTACCATTAAATCAAATTATATTTAATCGTTTTAAAGCGCATATAACTTTTATAAACAGATGCGCAACAGAATTTGAAGTCTGGACCCTCTGGAGTTAGAAGCTAAATTCTAAACCGCCAGGCTATCACTGCTTTGAACAATACACTATCACTAAAATTTACTCATTAGCACTATTTTATATCGATTTTCCGGAACGCCATTAGCGAAATTAGCAAACGGGCAATACGGATTTGTTTGATCTAGCAACAACATTATCAATACCTCCATTAAAATTATTATTATTATATAAAATACGTACCGTCATTGCAGTGATAGTGATTTAGATTTGAGGTTCCCACTCAGCGGGTAGGGTGTTCAAATCCTGGTGGATATGTCTGATTGCACAATATTTAATTATAACAAATAAAAAAAGGACACCAGATTAGTAATTATAGAGTATACTAAATGGAAAACAGGGTTTATTAACTAAAGTTGGCTTGAATTAATTTTTCATTTAGGCTAGTCGATATCAATAACTCTCATTCTCCAAGTTCTAGAGTTTGAACATTTTCTAACTGTCCAAGCGATCACAGTGAGTTTTCAAACTTGAACAATTTTAAGCAGAGTCCAGTGTTAGTTGATACTTACTAGCCCCGAGAAGTAATTCTCTATGTAAATATTGTATACCTTTTTCATATCCTGCTCATCATTAGGTGAAATTATTAGTGGCGTACTGACTTATCAATCTGTTCATTGTTGTAATATGTTAAGGATCAATCAATACACAAGTAACACGTTGCATCGCTGTCGAGGAACGATTATAAGATAAAATATTATACATTCACACGAATATTAATGAAATTTGAAAATAAATGTAATTAATTGAATCGTCTCGTTTTAATAATGGAATTATTACATTTAACATAATGTTGCCTATCATAGGCAGCGCGAGATCTCCGAGGACTGTTCGTTCACCTCTCTGTCGGTGCTTTTTATTATTTATTTACATTGTACGAATGCGTTTTACTACTGCCTTGAAACTTTCTGTCATAAGTCATTTTATTTAACACATTGCAATACAATATGACTTAATTAATTTCTTTAAAAGCCTATAAATTTATATTTAAAAAACCCTACTATATTTGTATATAGAATAGATACTTTCAAACGTCACGGAAAATCGATGCGCTTAACAAAATTGTGGCCATTCTGCTGCTGACTATGTCGATTTTTTTTTTGTTAACAATTTAATTAAGTATTAATATATTCAGCTTATCGCTTATCGCATTGCGGTGAGACATGATCAGAAACGAGCCAAATAAATTAAAGTCACTTTGAGTCGTATAACGACGGGTACTGTCTGCGGAAAGGCCGCGGTACAATCTGGTACAGACATTTTTACGGTTTAATTATCGAACTTGATTTTCTTCTTGTATGAATATACAAGACCAGATCACGTATCTTCCGTGTTTATTTTAGTTACTAACTAGTTGTTGCCTGCGACGTCGTCGACCGCGTGCATTTAGTTTAAATTATTTAACATCAATACTTCCAAATGTCTCAGAGATGATATGTGTAAAAAGGGAGTGAACACAGAACGGCTGATAGAGGATTATGGAATAGGAATACGTAATGTGCCGATACCGTGTAGGAATAGGGGAAGGGGAGCGAGATGATGATGATGATTTCTAAATGATGACAACTCTTCTTGTCCAATATAAAAGCCTGTATTCCGCTGCAGGCCGAGTTGTATTTAGGCGCGAACCGCATTAAATGCCGTTCGGTAATTTCTCAGATGCGCGCGAAATAACGAATGAACAAAAAGACAGTCAGACAGACATATTTCTATATAGCGGTCGTATTTCTATTATACTCCGCTGTCCAGTTTTAGTATATACCTATAATATACAGACACACCGGATTCTACCGTCTTATTGTATGTATAGTTTACATATTTATCAGAGGTCGATAGATGGTTCGTTGAAAAAAATGTCAAAATTTTTATTATGCGATAGTGTATGATATTTAAATTCCACACGAGACTTCGCCAACTCTAAAGGTACAACTAATAAATGTGAAGATAAATACTAGATTAAATACCAGATCCTAAAAAAACCTTCTGTGATCCTAAGTCCATCGGCTATAGCAATAATGGTTAGTTCACAAAGCATATTTGGTTTTAAATTGATAACGGAAATCTACGATCGACCAGCGCTGTACTACAATATGGCGGCAAAGTAATTTGTCGACGTGGCCTCTGTAATCCATTGTTATAGTGACCACCCGTTTGAAATATTTATTTAGGATGTTTTTTTAAATAATTTAAATAAAAAAAAACGATAAGTAAAGATGATCAATCGTATAAATTATTCATTTTACTGATAACAATATACATAGAAACTTCGAGATATAGCTACTGTATTTGAGCTGCACTGGTTTGCAAACCCATGCGTGGCCATCAGGCTTGCTTAATAATATAATAACAATACCTTGGAATATCTCCACACGCAACCATACTATCTTGAAGTAGGCGCGTAAGCAGCGCTTCTGTTGTGGTAACCAGACAGCTGATAAACTACATATGTATATGTTTAATGTTCAAACATATCTGTTTGACGTTCAAACTTTGAACATACATATATAACTGCATACATATGTGCATATAAATATATTCTTACATATATGTATATATATATATATATTTACATTAAGACACAGAACACACGCTTGTGCTTATCACACAAACATCCATACGATCTCCGGCGCAACAGGTGTCCACTAAACATTGCACGTGCGAGCCAGTGTTACCTTAAGCCTGGCCTGACTAGAAATCCGTATTCAACGGTATAACAGTAAAAGCTTGTAAATGGTTTTTTTTATATAGAAACCAACTAAGAATTATTGGTTGCTCTTGGCCATTATATCTATCTGTAATCTCAGGTATAGCCAAAGTTTACTGGAGACCAATCATACATGTCTCTCGAGGGCCAAGTTGACACGACGTATGTATGTCTGTTTCGCTAATGTAACGAATGATCATGAAATATTATTACGTACAGAATGTTGCGATAAAATATTTAATAAAAAAAATGATTTTCGTAAATAACTTGGGACTATTTCAGACATGGTCGTTTGGTCCCCAATTAGGCAGACTTTATGCTATTGTCGCTAAACGATTGATAAACTACATACAAATATATGTATAGACGTATAGAGATTTTTTATTACAGCCAGATACAAAACAAATGTTTGTGCTAACCGCCTAAAGATGTAAAGTCAAGCTCACGAACCGCCGCAGGAGTAAAGGATCCGTCAAATGCGACAGCACATTAAATATTTTTATTAATAATATGTGCTTAAGGTAACACTGTAATGATCAATATACTTTATTTGATATAGAAACACACGATAAGTGGTCACATAAGCGCATTAATTATTTATCAGACTAAAGCCAGCTAGACGACTGCAGAAAAATACTTATGTTCATATTTCAATGCTAAGAGTTTTTTGTTACGCCGGCTTTTCCTCCCGTCTTATCTCACAGGCCGTCCGCTCCAGACAAACAACAACTATGGCAACGTGTGCCATTATAATGATATCTCATTCACATTTTTGCTTACAATTCACACTTTTTGCAATAATCCTTAACAACAAAAGCGTGGACTGTTAAAACATAAACAATAAGTGGAGCATGGTTTCCATAGCAACGGACCAAATGCGCTGCGTGCCTAGCTAGACGGCTCTGGACAAAATCGATAGCCGGCGGCAACACACCTGGCGTCCGCGTGCACTGCACTTGTCTGCACACACACACACACACATATACAGACACGCACACATACAAACGCAAACACACGTATACATACACGCACATAGGCGCTCGCCTATCTGCCTTGTAATATTGTCGTATTACACCTCTTCTCTTTCCTGTTATTAAAGTGACACACAGATACAGATCCCTCGTTGAAATTAAGCGGTAATTTCCTTATTCAATGTCAAATATGAATGAGCTAAGTTGCCAATTCAGACTAAGTGAAAACGTTTCCAACTTTACGAGCTTTAGTGGAAAACTTTGCGTAACGGATGAAATATGTACGTAGCGGCAGCTGTGATACTTACAAATAAAACATTGACATTATTAGTACGCTGAAACGGGATACCAAAATGGTATCATTTTAACAAAGGACGTTGACTCGGTATATTTTTATACTTCAAACGTTTTCGATTGTAAATGCTTTATTTAATACAACAGATATTTGATAGTATACAGTAAGTATCATACTATTATTACATTTTATATATATTATACGTACATTATGTACATATACGACGATAGTATTATATACATACAAATGAGTATTATTCAGTAGGTGTTTATCATCAAAATGGTCGATTTCGAAAGCAATTCAAAGTGAAACTGAGTGCAGAAAGTGTCGTTTGCCAATCATTTCCTGTCCAGAGACACGATTCTAATGGATACGTGATCGTATACACGGATAGATCGATGTAGTTATTTTATATGCACGTCCAGAACAATATTCTACCGAAGAGCATGACGGTAATGTACACTTTATTTACGACGATTACTATCGAAACATTCATTCTTACTTTTAGTGAGATGAAGATGATTTTTTTTATCCTTACATTTAAATATGACAAAGAAACGGTAACACCTCTATTTTATTTTGCATAATAAATAAAGCAGACTCAAACACTATAGTTATACACTTTATTACTTGTTATTATTTTTACTAATAGCTTTGTTATTCAATCCCCCGAACAACAGAGTTTTTATAATTGTATTGATTATGATGTCTAATTGTTATTATGACGAACTTTTCTTCGTCGCAGTTAGAACTACAAATTAATTAGTTACACTTATGTCTTGCTTATCCTCACAGGTATATGTAATACAAAACAATATTGACCAAACACAGTGCACCATCAGTAGCTTTATTGAACTTAGCTCGCTTACCGATCGTTACTAACAAGCGTTGCTAACGAGCTTGTTTTGTTTTCCATCAATAATGTACACAGACTTTGTTAGCATGAATGTTGACATTGCATAAGACGTATCAGTACAATATTCGGTTAGAGGCTTGGGAACTTGGTAACTTAGCCTTACATATCTAATGAATAAAATTATTATATGCCAATATACAGACAGATATTGCAATAATATACATATATTAAAAGGACTAATAGCCTAGAGGTTAACGAATCTCGATCTGCACAATGTACGTTTTAAGATTAAATATCACTTGCTGTAATGGTAAAGTAAAACATCGCAAGGAAATCTGCACATCTTACAAAAACAAGACATATTTTCTATTAGTGCGTGAAGTCTACCAACCCGCAATTCTCCTTCTGATAGGAGATTCGCAGACAGCAGTGCAGCGTTAAAAGGGTTGATGTTTTATGTTTACATTGGGTGATATGCGGATAACAATAAAGTCATTATCCTCACGATCCTCATTATTTAATGTCCTCATCATCCTCACCGTCCTCCCCATCCTGCCCATCCTCACCATCCTCGCCAGCTTTATCATTCCCACCAGCCTTAGCCCCATCATCAATATTTAAGAAAGCTTTTTACACATTACAACATATACTCGTACATCAAGTAGTGTTGACTATAATGTTTTTGCAATTAAATTTTTATCCTATTTCTATAGTAATTCTAATGAGGCTAAGTTGAAATGAGACAAAACAGACGGCGTTTAGCTAAAAGAGGTATCTTAGGAACAAATAAGGTTTGGGTAAAGTTTATCGGAATGGATGTTGAGTTGCAATTTCTATTGCTGTTACCTTTCTATTTTCCACTGGTTGTAGCTCATTTGCGAGTAAAAATTAACTAAACAGAAATAATAATAAAGAAAATGGAACGTTCTATACAATCTTTAGAGCAAAAATGACATTCTGATTTTGAACTAAAATGTTATTAGACTTTCCTATTATTCTTGCATGAAATTATTAACGCTTCAATAAACTAGCAGTGAGTATATTGTATTGTATTATTTCAAATTATAATGAACAGAGTAATATTGTACACAAAACAATATAAGAAAGCTTCAATATAATTTAAAAACAGAAAACCTAATTATGAAATTGGTTTACTCATGCCAAGTTCTCCGGTTCTCTCAATTTGAAGCCGATAATTTCGATAATAAAAATAAATAAACAAAAAACAACATTATTTTGAAATAAGAAGGAATGCGAAATAGTGCGATACTTTTTTTATGGCGTATAACAAATATATTCATTAATCTCGATGCCGAAATATATAAGCGTTATTCGAATACCATGGTATTGGATATTGAATACCAGTTACGTTTACGTTTTCACGTTATACCTTTTCACGTTCATATAATGTTACGTTTCCACGTTTTTCTTTTACTATTGATTCGCATAACGGTGGAGAAGTCGAATCGAACTGGTACTTGTGATCATTTGTCAATTTAGTCATCACTTCTACCTAACTGCTACCGCCTGAGTTGCTATGCTTTCGATATAAAAAACATTTACCAAAAATTTTAACTAAGCCAAAAATATTACAACTGACAAAACCGAATTTTAATTTATAGGTACAAATAAATCAAATACTTCTACTCAACGTACAGAAACTACCCCCGGGTGGGAATCGAACCGCTTACCCTCGAGTCAGCAGTTGAGTTCACCACCCACTGAACCAACGGGCCCAAGTCGTTCTACAAAATGCAAACGAAACTAAAGCTGTGATATGATATCAGCGGTACTCGGTCACAGTGAAAACACTTGTAAGATTAATCTCAAACAGTGCTTAAGCCGGCGTGAATGCTCGGATAGAATGGATGGATTACTTAATTGTTTTGTACAGTTGGGTAGCTTGTTTAACTACAATATTAATAGTGTTTAAAGATAAATACTCGGTCCTAATTCTCCATAGACGGGTAAAGTGTTTATTAATATAGAAAAAATACAATGTCGTCACACAAATATTTGTCCTGGGTGCGGATCGAA
>DWQQ01000390.1:0-11805 GCA_018244775.1 Oxynetra roscius flavomaculata
ATATATTACCAACTTCATAGCCACAGTAATACCGGGAATGTACCGTAACATGTAAAATTGCACGCATTTCATAAAAAACGATTTGGGGCACATCTCGGCGTGGAAGAATGAAATCATTTCGACCTTAGCAAATGACTTCATTTGTACGGGGATTATTCATACAACGTTCCGGCTAAAAGTTTTTGTGACCTTAATTTTAGTGCCACGGAGACGTTTAAGTGTGCAAACTGAAGTAATGTTTTTCGTATTGTTTCCATTTTATTTGAGTAGTCACTTTGAGTTTACCTTTAAGTTTTTGTTTTGCAAACAACAGCTTTGAACATTATTATGAGAATTTCGAAAATACATAACAACAAAATGAGGCTAATAAATTATAATTTTTATTATTAAAAGTGTAATAGTGACAACTTGTGCGAATCACTGAATGAAATATTACTCATTATTGTATACTATCTGGAATAGTACGTACTACATTATATCTACCTATTACATTATATCTAAACTAATACGAGTATAAGACTTAGGTGAGAAATCGTGTTAATGATTTGGTATGTACAACTATAACTGTTTCAATCGTTTAGTTTTGATGCGACAACCGACTTTATAACAGTGGTTCAAAGCTCTTTTTTGTGCTGTAAGATAAAAACTTAGTTATGCGGGCGAACCCTGCAGAGCGCCTTGAGGCACGCCGGAACCGCCATAGACGTTCTTATCCTCGTGAATGTCAAATTAGTGCTTTTACGTTTTTGTTCCTTTTGGTTAATGTTTAGATGGTGGAATATAGAATGTTTTAAAGGTTTTATATGAATAATTTGTTTCTCATTAAAATTTTGTCTCAATTATAGGCACTTGTGTCTTTGATTAATTATACTTTTTAATGCTTTATTCATTTGATACACTGTTTCATTCATTAGTATTTTTATAATCACAGTGGCATTTGTAATTGACAATAGTAACAGTTTTAAGTTTCTTCTTCACGACTAAATAGATCTGCAGAAGGGCTTACAATGGCTAAATATTGCTTGTACATATACCAAAAAACACTATCAAGCGCTACAGTCGATCCCCTCTCTAAGTCACCGTTCTGATTCACATTAGTGAGGTTACATAACGACTATCGAATTGACTCGTTCCACGGGGCCCGATGCCACCGCCGACGGCCGTAATGGGAAACCTGTTAAATATACGTCCCGTTAGCGGAGGTCGTCTGATTAGTGGCATCTCGGTAATGTTGCCTTTATTGGATTAGATTGGACGGCCAAAGACACGACCGGAATATCTATGTATGTTTATTCACGATATAGATACATTTCGACACTTTATGTCTTTTTTTTATGATGTCCAAATATGGTGAACGTTCGTCTGATTAATTTGATATTAAGTGGGAAGCGCTTTTCAAATATAGTAAACATATATACATATATGAGTGCGATCGATATCTGAACTCTATTAATGACTTATGTGTGGCTCTAAGTATTGCACAGGATCGCATACAATCGCATACAATTAGGCGATATTAAGACCGCGTTTTGTTTTTTGCAAAATTTTAAAGTCCGGACCTGAGATTAAGCACTAAGTATATTCAAAACATTATGGAACTCTTTGGTACTAACTGCTTGTGGGCACGCGATTTTCACCCGTGACTTGTAATAAAGGAGGCAAGTAATAGCTTGCACAAACTCAGCTTGCACTGAATCCTCTCCTTTCTGCTACTTGTTTTTCTTTAGCGCCAGTCGTAGCGTGATTTCCTTTCGCTAAAGGATTTCACCGGTGGCTCAAAGTTGCGCGGTGTTCTATATTGACTTTTCAATATTGACTTACGTGGCTTAACTTGATTGGCGGTTTAACACATGTTTTAAATGGCTTCCAATATACAACCCACGTAGAGAGTTTATTGATTCCATTATATCACCTAGACTCAAATTTGGTATATTGTGAGTCTGTCTTCATATAGCACAGTAGCTATATCTCAAGTGCTAATATACTTTAAAGTTTACTTACAATACCTATGTATTATAAATATAGCTTTAAAATGCTGAATATTGTGATAAAAACTAAATAATAATATGTGAATTTTTGATGATTGGTAATCCTAACAGTTTGGAAATTAAAAATAAAAGATTAGTGATTACTAACTGGGTGTCACTATCAGTACATCCTGGCCCATCGTGGTGCAGTGGGTCCCATGCTTGTGATTGTTCTAACTAGTGCCCATCTACGAAATCTTATTTAGAAGTTGTCTACCAACTATGAAATGAAACAAGTTTACTTTGAAGGTTGAAAAATTAACGTCCACACAGTTTGTTGAGGAATATTTTATTAACTGAAAGTTTGTTATTTAGTAATAATTATGTTACCGAGAAAACGTTCCACGATATGTTGAAAGTTTTCCTACTTTTCTTTTTTTCACACTTTGTGCGTAGTGAATTTAAATTCATAATGAGAACTTTAGAGTTTCAAAAACTCTCGTATGATACAACAACTAAATAAGGGAATTTTATTTATGGATATTTCCTGAATTACAATGGAAAATTTTATTTTAGGGATTTAATTAATGCGATACAGCTCTCTTCGTATATTAAAAATGCTGCGTACACCTGTAATACAAAAAATACAAGGGGGCTTGAGAATACCTTTGATTATAACTTGAGAATACCTACGTAACAGTACTTTGTTTTCTAGAATTACCCCCGGGACTTTCTAGAATTCTAGAATTACCCGGGACTTTCTAGAATTCTAGAATTGCCCGTCTTTACCGCTAGACTTAATTCAAAAGTAAAGAAGCCAACGTAACTAAAATATCGCACACTGTTGTGGATCGCGGGGAAGATAATAAACGTATATAGTGGAGCGTTCTGTCTATTTCGTTACTATTGTAATAGTTTCAAATGTTGTTTTTATTATAGGAATCTGAAGTGTGATCTACAGATTGAAATATGAGTATGAGGCAAAGTAAAGTTTTTCTCTTCTTAGAGATTTTTTTTATATAGTGGTGTCATCTTATTTACGATACTCGATTGAACACGATATTATATTTGTCTATTCTCTATCCAATTGAGTAACCGTATGGTAAATCGGGATGTTCCCATTGCGGTTGAATTATGATGAATAGACTCATTGTTAGATTCGACCTTTTGTTCGGCGAAATTACTTTGCCTATTACGTAATAACATGCCATTGTTATTTATACATCGTTAATGTTGATATTTTCGCTTCTGCAAAATCGGGTGCATCTGTTTATATAAATTACACCTTCGAACTAGAGACGAAACTTAAAATATTTTATTTATATTACAATATTTGCTAACATCGGTTTTAAGATGACATAGACATGTGTTACATGTGTTTCTTCATTGAGGATTTCTGGACCAGTTTTTTTTAAATTACCATATTAAACGGTTAGTCCACCGGTTAACCCTCGTCTTTAAACCGGGCTTGGGCGCGGCAGCAGCGTCGAGACGAATACAGGCAGAGTTATAAGTGTAGTTGATTTAATATCTTCGTCGTTGTGGTAATGTGTTGTCGTATCATTAGTGATCCACAATAACTCATTAGTCAATAAGTGACTTGATTAGTTTTGTGAATATTCGCATCGCTAACGGATTTTGAGTCATTTCAAAATTATTATTTTTTCGCATTAAATATTAATTAATATTCCGGTTTTGCAAATCGATAAATTAAGCAATGAATACCATAATCAACATCAACTTAAATTATTTTTTAAGTTGTTTTTAATACAATCATGACTCTGAATGGTATGTATAGTATAAGATGGCTATGTAACTGTCGAATTACGAAGTGAGAAATGAAATGCGAGCGTTGAATGCAATAGTTTTGCGGTTGTGTTGTGTAAGATAGCATCATTGCATTGTGCTTTGGTATTTTAGATTCACTCGAAAATTTGAGAATCACAGTGTTCTCTATGTAAGAATCTATATCAAATGTGTAAGGAAAAAAATATATTATAGCATGATTAGAAAATACGTATGACGCCATCTCGTGTCGAATAGTGGAAAGCTGCTGCCTTCACATTTTCGTATTGTATCTTATATTGTTTGTCAGGTTCATTTTATTTAGGCAAGCGTCATTTTAGGCTGCATCTACGCTTACCACCAGGCGTCATAGCAGCCAAACGCTTGGCTAATTCTTATTGTATATATATATCGCGGTATAATCGAACTTAGACACAATTACCAAACAAAATAAACATAGGTGTGAATTCAATCCGACAGATATAATTGCTTTATTAAACAGTACTGTACCGTTATTCGACCTAATAATATGAGAGTGGCTTCCGTTTCCCTTTCTACTAGTCACTTACGTCCGGCCCTCTGGCGCCCTCTATACTTGGCTTTCTGCAACAATTAGCTGTTTGATATCCGCCTGATAACAGAATTGCCACCCCAGCGCCACCTGAGGCAGGTTTTACTACGGGTAAAAGTTTTATATCATTGCGTCTTTATGCCACCAGGCAGTCTTAAAAACTTAGGTCGAATAAGGTAAGTATGTTTAATAAACGTTTTAATTTCAGGTAAAACGTAGCTATTAAACAGTACTGTACCGTTATTCGACCTAATAATATGAGAGACGTGTCTATTATCGCCTGGTGGTGCTGGAACAAGCCAATGTGATTAAGTAGAGTAATAAGATTTGAGTATGGTTAATGTTCATTACAGAAAAACCAAGTTTTAAATAGAATAGGCGTTTATTATTATTTAATCATAATAATAAGAAATCGATCGATTGGTCTATAGAAAGAATAAGAACGGACAATCATAAATAATTGCTACTTTAAAGCAATCTGGATCATCCCTAAATTTGCAATCTGTCAATGTAGTTTATGAATCATCAGGCACAAAATGTCTTGATAAAGAGGTGGATGTGCCTGCCTGGCCGGATAAAATATCCCGACGGTAATATTTCTTAAAAGTATTAGCTGATCTTCAGTTACCCCTTGCCATAATATCATCTAAAGAATACTGCTCAACCCAGTTTTTGGATGCTACAGCCGATCTAATGCTGCCTGCTGTAGCTTCTATGCCAGCATCCTGTAGGAGCTTTTTTATCCAACCCGCTATAATGACGCGGCTCGCAGCCTTAGGTTTACCTGTTAAGGTTAGGAACAAATTGTCACTTTTAGCTAGGACTCTTTTCGTCTGCAGGCTGATCAAACGCTTGACCCAGTAAACTGGACATAAGGCTTTGTTATCGACGTTAGCCCTTAGTTTCCAAGCGGATTGTTGATGGGTGCTAGTATCCGTTTTTGATCCAAAAATAGGTTTAAAAATAATATAACTATCTTCGGCAATGTAACGTTCCGGGGAGATACTTAGCAGTGTTAAATCGTGTACACGCCGTCCCGAGCACAAGAGTAAGATGGTAGCAGTACACTTACACGAATCATACAGTTTGGCCTTTTCAGGGTCCTGTTTACTGAGATGATGTGTCAAGACATCCGTATCCCAAATGGGAGGTTTGGTTACCTTGGTTTTGGCTAATCCAATAGCTTTGAGGACTTGTTTTACCAAAACATGAGAGCTCAGCGTGCGATTATTTGGGTTCGTGAATGTAGCCACTACGGATTTGTGGAGCAATATAGTGCTATAGGATAAGCCTACTTTCTGATGCAGATCAGCAATATATCTAGCTACGTCTGAGCCCTCTGGATTATAAATATCAATCATATTGTCTTCTGCCCAAGCAACCCATCTCTTCCAGGCTGGACGATAAGTTTTTAACGTGGATTTACGCCACCCGGAGGACAACAACGATTTCTGCTGGGGTATCCAGTTTGTTAAGTTCCGATTCCACCCCCACATTTCCACACTTCTAGCGTCATCTCTATTGCCCTGGGAGGTGGCAGTCCCGTTGTTGCGTCGACTAGAAACCGAGATAGATTCCGTATTGTAAACGGAGGCGCTAGTGCTCTGTTCTTCAAATCCGGTCTCCAGAACACGCTCTTCCATCTGGGTGCCACTACAAGGAATATGCCCGAGGAGTTGTTTAAATGTGCTAGAACTCTCGGTACAAGGTGGGGAGGTGGAAATACCCACGCTAACGGGAAATGCCATGTTGTGCTTAGAGCATCGTAGAGGGCTGCGGACTTGTCCGTTCGGTCGAGTGTGCAATACTTCGGAACAACATGAGCTATGCTCGATGCAAATAAATCTATGCCTGGTGTGCCCCATTTTCTGAACACGATCTCTGTTATAGGACGAAGCAGGTGCCACTCCGGCGGGGCTTTCTTGCGTGACAAATGGTCGGCGTGGCAATTGTAATTTCCCGGGATATGATAAATTGATAGGTGAATGTTCAACCGATCCGTAGTTCGTAGAACTTCTGCAGTAAGGATTGTAAGAGCCGCAGATTTCGTACCTCCTTCTCTCCGCAAGTAGGAGACTACTGTGTGGTTGTCGCACTGTATAAGCAGAGCGGTTGATCTCAGGAGCTGACCGTGACCTCGCAACACGTTTAATATAGCAGTCATTTCCTTTAGATTGCAGTGCAGACCCTGTTGTGTTGCTGACCATTCGCCCCCTAAGCTCAGATTGTGCAGCTTGGCACCCCAACCGATATCGCTGGCGTCCGTTGTGAGATAGTGTTTCGGCTGTGGCGGATGTATGAGAGAACTTCTTCTGCAACTCGCTATCCACCAATTTAGGTCCGATTGGATTTGCACCGACAGAGGTAAGTTGATTGATTTTCGCAGTTTCAGCAATTTGTTTGCTTGAGTTTGAAGCGACCGATAATGAAGGCGACCTCTCGTAACGACAAAACTCGCGAAATTCATCATTCCGATGATCCTCTGTAGATCTCTCAACTTCGCCTTTCCTCTCGTTAGTATTGTTGAAGCCTGTGTTTGTATTCTGGTGGCTAGTCTGTCTGGTAAGCATTTCAGATTGTTCCATGGATCCCAAGATACGCCCAGAAATTCTATAGATTTCTGTGGTGTGAGGATAGACTTCTCTGTGTTTATTTTCCAGCCTAGGTATGTTAGAGTGTGCTGTGTAAGCTTGACGTGCTCGCGTAGCAAGGCTGGGTTCTGGTTTACCAAAAGGAAGTCGTCTAAATAAATTAGAATCCGAACGCCCTGCTTTCTCAAGATGTAGCCGATCCAATTTGAGAGAGCGGCGAAGGCTTGCGGGGCCGAGCTGAGCCCGAAAGGCAGGCAAGACATTTCGAGAAGTTTGTTGGCATAAATCAGTCGCAGGAAGCGTCTGTGTGTTTTCGATACAGGCAGATGAAAATAAGCCTGGTGAAGGTCTATTTTCGACAACCAGTCGTGTGGTTGAAGGAAATCTGGTACGCGTTGCACATTTATCAATTTGAACTTTCCGGCGTGGACAAACTCGTTCAGATTTTTCAGATTGAAAATTGGTCTTGATGTACCATCGCTTTTGGCCCGAAGGAACATCGTTGAAACGAAACTGGGAGACGATCTCGCCATTTCGAGCACACCTTGCTGTAGCATTTTGTTTATTATTTGAGACATTTCTCCCGATTGTGGGGTTTGATGTTGAAAGTTTGGCCTTTGAAGCGGAGGTTTTGCTTCGAATGGTATTCGATAACCGGTTATTATTTTGAGGATGTGGGGCGGTGCCCCCATCGACTCCCAACGATGCCGATACAGCTGAAGTTGACCGGCACGAAAGGGTTGACTCGGTGAGTCAATACCTCTTTTTAACGTGATCTCTCCTATCCCGGCGGGATGAGGGAGAGTTCGCTCTTGCAACATTCTGTGAGGGGTGTTGTCCACGGCCTCCTGTCTGCTTGCCTCCTCTTCCCCGAAAGGAATCCCAATTACAGTCTTGCTTTTTTATTTGGGAACGTACGCTGTTCTTAAATTGCGTGATTGGCCGTCCCCTGAAGGATTTTTGATTAGGATTCTTAGAGGAGGTTCCCGGATCGTTCTGCGGTGCAGAGTTGCGATCCTTACTTGAGGACCAAAATACCTTGTTCACGCCCCCAGCTTTATCAATTGTTGAACTGAAATGTTCTTTTTGGAATAATGCTGAGCATGAAGGCGGTATTTTTCGTAGCACACTTTTATGGTATGGGTCCTTGACAGCGGCTAAGATAGCCTCCCGTCTATGCTGGACAAGCTCAGCTCGGTGACCACAGACTAACTGTATAATATCATTACCTACCTTTGCATATTCCCCCTGTGAGAAGATATCGCTAAATTTTGCATGTATGTTAGCATAATTCAAATCAGCATCATTAAGTTGTGCCCAGATAAGAAAATTATTTATTTCTGTCTGAAGAATCTCGCGTTGTTTTAGTAGGGCATAAGTTAGACCCGCAAAAGCGTTCTCCATATTGGCAAATTTAGAGTGATCATAGCGCCTTATTTCATCATTGGGATCGAGGTTGCTAAACCCAGGTGAGTGCAGGTACTGTCGTTGTACCTCCGCATAGCGGACGCTGCTCCAGTCAGGTTGGTCGAAACGTTGAAGACCCCTCAACTGTTGGAGCATATCTTCAGAGGCACGAGGGACAATTGGTTCCTTCACCTTGGTCTGCATGACTACATTAAAGATAGGTTGTTTGACCCCATTGTTATCAGTCGGTTCAGAGGTAACAGACCCTAGACTTTCATCAAAAAGTTCGCCACTTATATTAGGATCTATATTATCATCACTAATTTGGTTATCCCGGTCGTTAGATGGGTAGCTGGAAGCCATTTGATTTTGAAGCACACCTACCGCTTTAATAAGTTGATCTAACTTACGGTCACGATGAGAGCGCCCGCGTCTTTTATTATGTTTGCGTTTTTTTTGACGCTTCCGGTCTTCGCTTGATGATGAGCTCGATTTGGAAAGGGTACTGCGTGAAGACTCAGAGCTCAAAGAACTGTACCGCTTCCTCTTGTTAGTCGTTGGTGCTCTGCTCAGATCGCATTGTTTCGTTAGGACGTCAGAGCTCGATGCTGGAGCCAGGGGACGGGTTTCATCCATTTCTTTTTCTTATGCACTTTTTTCGAACGAAAACTTCGTTATTTAATACTTCACTAATTATGTATGACTAGTAATAATGAGTCGGTCCAGTGCTCGTAGCAAGTTGACGACCGCCTCGGTCGGAAACAGAACAGCCAATGATATAAAACTTTTACCCGTAGTAAAACCTGCCTCAGATGGCGCTGGGGAGGCTGTTATCAGGCGGATATCAAACAGCTAATTGTTGCAGAAAGCCAAGTATAGAGGGCGCCAGAGGGCCGGACGTGAGTGACTAGTAGAAAGGGAAACGGAAGCCACTCTCATATTATTGGGTCGAATAACGGTACAGTACTGTTTAATATTAAAGTTTCCCTACATCGGAGTACATGTGAACCAATTAAGGAAATAGTGATATATTTATATACCAATTTTAAATTTCCTTTTAAATACTTGCCAATGAAAAACATATAAGAAATAACGGTGTATAAATTGTACAAGATTTTCTTATATCCCTTCAACGTTCTTGGGGCCCATAGTCCCAATATGATAAAAATTCCCTGAGCGACACGTAGGGGGAAAAACAGATTGTCCACAAATACTTTCATATTGATGTTTCCGTCGATAAAAGTTTCGGCGAAACACTACCGTCGGTATTTATCACCATTTGGCTCCTCTATAATTACTATCCTGGCAGAGGTATGTAACATTTATTTTTCTTTCTCATACCTAAGAGTAAGTATTCGAAAATTTAACACAGAATAAGTTAGGTCTTCTTTCTCTTTCTCTGATCTATTTTGTTAAATTTGAATGAATAACACATAAAAAGTCCGCCTTTTTGTTACTTTTATTGTAACGTTGCAAATAAAGTATAAATAAATAAAAACATAAATATTAATTATCAAGTTTCGCTAATTATTTGGGTATAATGACAAAATTGATGCTAATAAATGTGTTATACAGGTTAATTATAAATATAATATATTATTAAAAATATGTTTCAAGAGTGCCTTAAGATATTTAACTGCAAGTACAGATAAAGATACATTTGAATAAACATTTAGTCGTTTCTCCCTTATAGTCATAACGAGTCATATCGACGGACGTAAATACGAAACCTAGCGTTTGGCCATTTTCAAAGTCAAAAGGCGAAATATTCTAAAGCATATTCTAAAAAGACACCTCAAAGTTCCAAAGGTTTGGTTTCTCTGTTCCTATTACTGGTGTCGTGTACACTCTCTTAATAACAGTATGAACACAGCATAACACCATTTTAATTTCATATCAACACCACATAACCCCATATTAATGCGATATTAGCACCACAAAATAATACACATGCACGATGTTCTATATATTTTATTTTCCTACACATTTTAATGTAATATATATTTTCACCATTGAACATTTATTAAACTAATGAGTTTACATATCAAGCCAATTGTTCAGATTCTGATATATTTTTTATATAATGTAATACTTGATTTGTGTATAAGTTATTTTGTATATTGTGTTTTAGCTTAAAGCAGTGAATGTTATGTTATTGTAGGTTTATTTATTGTCCACTACCTGCTTCAGCAACGTGAAGAGCGAGTACGATGCCTTGATTATCTGGAATTATACACACGTTGTTTTAGAATGAAATATTACAAATAACCTAAAGTATTTTTATAAATTGCTTAGATATTGTGAAATATTCTAATGAAACTATAGTGAAATATAAGAGTCATCTTTTATTGTATCATGTCCTGCGACCTCGTGACGACGATAGATTCAAACGCATTTAAAAAATAATACTGATACCTAATCAATATTAAAGATTTATTCTTACCATGTATACGGCCTTAAATATAACACAACATTAGAGATATATATTACCGAAACTGTGATAAATGATCATTCAACCTATAATATAATAATAAATAAACAAAATCAAATTTCAGACGTTGGTACATTCATAATTATTTATTTACACTAAATTTATATTTATACGTCGGCATCGTCTGCAAGTAACGTCCTATTAAATGCCGTTGCTGCTATTATGCATGTACGGTAAGTCATGAAACAAAGAAAAATGTATGTAATATACATAGAAATGAAAAAACTCACAGCCATAAAAGATGCTAGCGACAGCGTGGTGAAACCGCCCGCAGTGAGACGCGCAACTCGTCGGCACCGCGTGCTCACCACTATCAGCGAGCGACGCACGCTCGTCCCACAAGCGTACCAGGGCACCATGTAGGCCGAGTTTGCTACATCTGTGCTCTTTATAAATAATAAAATATTTCACATAACAAAAAAAGAAGTATTATGCAGCGTTATCGGCGAGCAATAACCAGAACGATAGAACTGAATATAAAATTTTTAACTTACTCTTACTCACTTTGACAAACATTGAGAACTTACATTTGTTGTTGTTCACTTATAAACTGCTCATAAATTTATAATGTTCTATATAAATAAGTATATTTTATTGAACACAATAAATGGTAGCACTTACCTCCTCAGCCAGTTGATTCCCTTGGTAACAATAAATGAAGACTTGGTACATCATGTTCAGCAGATATGTACCCATGGACAGCAATCGGACCATATTACCAGTTTGCTGCGAACGACAATGTTAGAGCATTACCCTATATCAGTTTTGTTATGAAGGGACAGATAACGCCTATGATACAGTTATGAGTACCACCAATGATGCCGCAACAACCAAAGCCACAGATTTCCTAACTATGCGTCAAATTTTGAGCCCCGATGTTATATAAAGTAATAAAAATTTGGTATGAGTAACTGTTGCAAGATATGTATTAGAATCAATGAACATATAACATTGAAGATACATTATACTACACGTACAGAAATCATCTGGAAG
>DWQQ01000391.1:0-11798 GCA_018244775.1 Oxynetra roscius flavomaculata
TTAGAGTGTTGGTTATCAAATTGGGATCATTACAAAGCAATAAATCTTTCAAATTTTGCTGTTGTAAGTGTTTTAGCGCTTTATGAAAATCAATAGTAGTCTTAGTTTTAATTAACTGATCATTGGTTTTTATTTTAGACAAGGATAAAAATGTCATAAAATGGTCAGTAACAGAGGTATGCAGAATAGCAATAAATGCCGTCAACCGTTTTTTATTTATTTTTAACATGAAGTGATCTAAACAATTCATTCCCCTAGTTGGTAAGGTATGCCCAGGCTGTACACTGTGATTTGCCAACATGTCTAAGTAGCTTCCCCTATTTTTACAGTCCCGAGATGATTCAGTAGGTTTAGATATAATGTTAATATTTATGTCACCTGCTATTATGATAGTTTCTTGCTTGTGTAATGTAAATAAATGAGTTTCAAGTGAGTTTATGAAACTCTCAATATTGGCGTTAGAGGGTGAACGATACATACATAAAATACTGTTATCGTGGACATCTAGTTGGAGACAGGAGGCTTGGGAAAGTTTTACTTCCTTAACTTTATGTTTGAGGTTACTTTTAACATAGACGACTACACCATCATTTTGGTTTAATTGGCATGTAGTGCTATAAGAGTGATAATTATGCAGCTGCGGTATAGGTTTATATAGGCTTAGTCTACATTCTGTTAGAATTATTATATCTGAAACGAATTTCAGCTGTGTTAATATTATAGTAAAATTATCAAAATTATGGTAAATACTTCGTATGTTTTGAGAGACAACAGTGAGATCATTTTTACCCACGTTAATATGTTTACAAAGAGTCAAGCTATCGCATTCCACGGACCGAGCTATTTCAATTTCATCTATTTCTTTCAGACTTTGTAATGGTTTACAATCCATTTTGATTAATTTTAAATATTGACGTCCCTGTAAGTATATTGTAAAGGTTACTAAATACGATTAACTTTTGCGAATTATGGCATGGATGTGCATTATTTAAATTGAGGATGTATGTAGTGTGTATAAGTGAGTTAACATGCAGCGTGTGGATATTGTTATGTATATTATAAGTTGTATAAGTGTAAACATGAGTAATACATACAGGATAACAACAAAAAAGTAACAAATTCTTAAAACTATAACATGGAAAGAAGGATACAATATCATAATAAATTGAAATCAAAATCATGGCGTTAAATAGCATATTTTTCAGTATTATTACTGGTGTTAAATGGAGAACAATTGTGGGGCTGGGAACGTCTAGTCATGCTTCCAAGAGTAATTTTTGAACCTGCTCCTCATTTCTAATTGTAATTATCTGGGAGGTTTCATTTTTTCTAACATATATCTTACCATATGCTGTCCAGCAAAATTTATATGATTTAGATTTTGCCAGGTCTCGTGCAAGGAAGTGTAAGCGGGATCCCTTAACAGTTAAATGCTCCGACAGAAACACAGGTAGATCAGTCTCCTTTTTAAGTCCCAAATGTTTACGACACAGCTTAGATTTGTGTTTTAAATTGAATGCCTTCCCTTTTTTAAGTAATTGCGATTTTAGAAGGGTGGAGCCAATTTCAACCACAATTGGAGGGTTTTGTTGATCAGTATTTCTGCTACGTACTCTGTATATATCTTTTATGTCTAATTTATTCATTTCACAATCTATCGTACGGGATAGGTATAGCACCATATCAATTAATTCTTCTTTTGTTTCATTCTGGAGTTTTGGTACATTTTTAATTTGAAAGTTGGTTTTCCGACAGCCAATTTCAAGGTCTTCTATCTTATTTTGTAATAAATAAATATGTTTTTTATCTTCTTTAATTTGGGCTTCCAGAATATTTATTTTCTTTTTGAATTCTTCATTTTGTGACGTCAGGTAGGCAATCGAGGCCTCAATATTATTATTAGATTTTTGAATTAATTTTAATGTCGAAGTAACCTGTTGAAGCTCCTTCTCCTGTTTATCTGAAGAAAGTTTCATCATTTTCCGCAACTCTTCCTTAAATTCACTAAGTTGTTTAGAGAACGAGTCATCCATATCCGCTCTAGCATTCCGAGCCCGTTGGGAAACGTAATTCGGTGACGATTCTGTATCCGTCATGATATTATTCCTCAACGAATCAATTGAATATGGCACAAGCGTTGAGTGTAAGAAAAAACATTCGTTCATACGCTTGACTTAGTTGTGACTCATCATCCGTGTGCGAGCTCACAAAGTACCAGGTGCTCAGAAGCGTAAGGTAGTGAATAGACGAGTGCGATATATTAGGATGCGTTATCCTTGTCACACAGATACGCATACGCAGTTTGGCGCTCCTCAAACAGGTAATATTGACGTGCAACAGGTTGTCGGCGGGAGCGAATGCACTACAGTATTAATGGGTGTAGTATACTGATGGAGTAAGTAAGATGCAGAATATTGCTCGCTACCCTAAGGCACTTACGTAATCTCTCTTTCGCCTAATCTGGAGCAGGACAGCCACAGTTAGATATCACGAGCTGTCAGGGCGGAAACACTTTCTTGTACGTATGCACTCCTATTTTACGGGTGAATTTAATTGCTCAATAGCCGTTTAAATTTCTTAAAATTGATCGATTTAATACGCGCACGTACGAGAGCACGTCTGCACCCTACGGCGGTCCGGGAGGAAGAGGAACATGTAACAAACTACTAGCTATTATTCACAATATTTATATTATTCACACTGATTCAGCGCAAGAAAATCTATCATCTTCTCTTATTACTTAAACATTATTAATCAAAAGAATAAACATTTTGCGCCATTGTTGACACGAACATGGGTAATTAACGGTACGATTTTAAAAACATTCATGAAGATTTCCAAATTACATGTAAACTAACATTTTTTATATACACTTTTGTACATACATTATACATTTTCTATTTAAATTTGACCAATCGTAACACGACATTTTGAGTTAAAGTATTGAAACAATAAATTATTATATGTAATATCTTTACAAGAAAAAGGCTTAGCCTAAACAACACGCTTATTTTATTCTAGACTATATTTTACAAGTTTTTAAATAAAATAACACCACAAATCTCGATTAGACTAGATTAGTCTCCAAACTTTATGCTAATATCACAAATATTCGTCTCTTTCGTTTTTCATGCACTTTTTATATATTAAAAAACAAGATTGCCATTGTTAGTACTAAGACGAGATTGGGTACATTTTTACGAACATGAGAAAATGCTTTTAATCTAATTTCATTCTGAACGGGATGTCCGTAAGTTTCTTCAATAGACTGGATTAGTTCCTTTGGACAAGGTAGCGTTTCAAGCGGAATGTCTGAAAGAAGTTTTGCTTTGTTCACTTTGGTTTTCTCTTTTTCATTGTAATCGTCATTTTTGTCGTAGTATTCATAGTTGTCATCGGCGAGAACATTTCCGTTTACAGTTTCTTCATCATTCTGGTCATTGAGACGCCTGTCATTTGAAGAGTCTGTGACACATGATATTTTATCAAGGGCGTGCTTCAGAGAACTGTCCTTGGTCTCATTTCGTAAAACGTATATCCACGATAGTCGGCAATTACAGTTGAGTGGGTTACCTGAAATTAGAGACTGGATTAGATTTTATGTACAAAGTAACTGAACACCACCGTAATTAGCGACGACTGCGACATCTTCTAACATTAGATGAATATTTAGGCAGTACTTTACAGTTCAGCATGTTAGCGTTAAAATTATATAATTATTTTTGGCATAAAGCCTAAACACTATTTGTATTGTTAACGCGTTTAGAAGTTAAAGTGTTGCTTTGGAATTTATTATTTATATAGTTATTAGGTGCAGTATAAAATTTACAGCGTTGAAAAAGAAATAAACTCAACACATAATAAATATTTTGCGGCTAGCGCAACGTCAGCATCTTTTTAATTGAGTTTCACACTTTGTTCTGCAACAACGTAATTTCAGCTTTAAAGTAACAAATTTTAGCCTCTCCCAGTAGTAGTAGGTAGTAGATGAACTTACTCACAGTAGCCAACAATTTGTCTTACGTTAAGCTTTCTTTGTTAAGTGTTTAAGCTCGGTTTGTAACAAAGATAGATACGAGAAGCATCGTTAATGGAACAAAGAAAACGTTAGGCGGGCCACATAATACAGTCAATTTACATTCAACTGATGCCGTGGACTTATTCGCTGAAGTTGCCAACATCGCAACCTGCTACGAAGAGATAGTTTGAATCGGGGAGTGAACTGAGAAAAATGGCTTATATCCTCAGTTCGCACGTACGGCATCCGTGTTCCATGCCCGAACATTTCCCCATGTCGGGAATCGAACTGACGTTGAAATATTGCATATTGTAAGCGCTGGAATTATTACCCGCCCGTGCTGGACAAATATTTGCTTAAGCGGAGATTGCTCGACCTCGTTCAGTCAGCCTAACAAGCTGGCCTTTGTGTTTTTATGTGTGTACAAATATTAAGGGTGTATCTGTGCATAGTTTTCTGATACATTTGCTGCTTGCTTTGTAACAAATATTTATGATTTGCTACGTAAACACGTAGGTTGACAAATATTAATGAAATAATATCAAATATTGATCCTATGAATTTGACATAATATCAAACAATACTTTTAACATTTGTACCAATCGAGAATAAATTTGAAATAGCAGTGGTATTTAGTATTGATTGATTTCTTATGTACATAGACTGTATGAGGAAGTTGAACTAAATCATCGCATCCTGGATCAGTGCCAAACCACCAACAAGTGGCAAATCAAAGCCATTAATATTACAGTGAATATGCCATTCGACATAAATTCGAATATCACGACACGTTTAGTTTGATCTATCATGCATTTAAACCAAACAAGACACAGTTGATGGCATGCAAAATATTTCCCCGAATAAATCTTTCCAAGTAAACACTTACAAAGTAGGAATAGTGCAACAAACAAAAACAAATAGCGGCCCTTAGCGCTGTTTACTGAGATATTTGCAATGTAGAAACAACAAAATGTATTCTTTCCTCAACCACCGAATATCCCCCGGTTTGCTTTCACTAGCTAGTGTCTGTTAAAGCATTCCATTCACTCGATATCCTTTGTACAGAATTCGTAATGCATTATTCACGTGTACATTCTTTCTAGACTAAGAAATTCTTGTAACAGTTTTAAGATATAACGAACTTTGGTCCTTTTTAAATTTCATTTTTACAAGATCCTATAGATAGATACATTCAACAATTGAATTAACAACATTACTTCTCAAGTAAATTTTTCGATTCTCTTACCAAAAACGGATTAGATTAAGCGGGTTTAAGAGTTAAGCATCGTTTTATAAGAACAAAGTGCAATCAATTTCGTAAGCTGATTAAGTCTTTGTAATTATTGTTAGAAGTGTGACTGGTTGCACTGTAGCAAAATTAAGTATAGTTTAACTTGAATATGTCGAAATGTTGAAATGTTATAGAATCTTATTATCTTTATTATTGCCATTTCCAATTACAAATCTACAAAAAACTAACCACCTCGGGACAAATACGACAATGTGGCAAAAAAAGAAGAGTGTGTATCTCATGAATAATATAAAGCAAACTGTACACGATCGGACACAATGGCGCTATAAAATACCTAATAAACAAGCAGAAATGTTTGCAAATAAAATGCTATTTCTCGATGGAACCGGGAAATTTATCGGGACCCTTCGCAAAATATAGGTACGAATCCACCCGACGACGCGTGATTTACGCGCCCGTAAGCTATGAACGAAAAGAATAAAAGGATTATACGTATATCAAGACACGCTCCAGAGTTGAAATATTCTTACTCATCGAAATCTTTATCGAAGTAATGCCACTGTAAACTACAGCTGAGGACGAAACGCCATCATTTTGATTAAAAGAATAAAAGTATCCATACGTCGTTTACGAACAGATTGCTTCTATTTTATGTTCGGAGAGATTTTCGAGCCTTCGGCTGAACACGCTCCGTTCAATTTATCTTCCTTTTTAGAGCTCGTCACATTTAGGTTACGGGAATATAAATTTTCGGATTCTCATTTTGCCTATTGATTTATTAAAATGATCATGACAGAATTCGATCTCAATTTACCTCTTTTAGTAGTCTTTGAAAATGTCCTCATAGCGTTCTTTTAAGTTTGAACTTTTTACATTATAATTTAATTCATATCAATCAGATTATTTCATATTTTGTGTAAAGCAATTAATAAGTACAAGTTCCTTTACGTACGCTTCACAAAAAGTAATAAAGCCCTTATGGGTCGAGGTATTTTATTTTATAACAAAATTCTTGGGTGTATCACGGAGCGCGGAGGGAAAGTTAAACGAACATTAATAGGAGCGGTGTAGTCAGAAAAAGTAAATCATTTTAATAAAGACAAAGGTGTCTGCGAGTAACTCTACTTGCAATTGTGGTCTTTGGGGGAACTTTATTTGGCTTGATAATAACAACTGTTTACTGTCTACTACTTTGTAAATTTAACTGTAGTTTTGTCACAAGTAATATTTCATACAAGCACTGTGCACCCCCGAATAACTTTAGGACTCATCTACATATTTGGTAAACCATCATAATTTTGAATTTTCATTCACTATCTTTAGTTGGCAAAATATACTTACCATCTAAGTAAACAACGGAAGAAACAGCTTTATCGTTCTCGACAACAGGTCGAATAGTTTCATAAGATATTGTAGTTAAGAGGTTGTCTCTTAAATCCAATACCACAAGGCTTCTGATGTCTTCAAGTGTGTCCTCGTAAAAAGAAGCAAGCTTGTTACCCGATAACGTTAACTTTCTCAATTGGGTGAGTCCTCCAAACGCACGTTCTGATATATATTCTATTGCATTATTATCTAACATCAATTCCTTCAATCCCCACAACTCACTAAAAGCCAAATTTCCAATCATTGTCAATTTATTGTTTCTGAAGTTTAATCGAGAAAGATTCTCCAATCCTTCTAGCATTTCTCTCGTTACTACCGATATATAATTGAAGTCCAGCTTTAACTCTATTAAATTGTTTAAATGCTTGAAACATCCTTCGTGCAATAAACTCAAGTTGTTATTGGATAAATGCAGAACGTGTAAATTGGGCAGATTAAAGAATACATCGCGCTTCAATTCCGATATTTGGTTGTCATCTAGACTTATGTTAGACAACATCATCAGTTGAGAAAAGGAGTGCTTCTCCAAGTTGGAGATTTTATTGGATTTTAAAACAATCTGCCGCACAGTACTCGAATTCGTAAAAGCATATGGTAGGATTTTGTCTATCGTACCAAATTGTATAGATAAATGTTTAAGCCTGTCCAGTCTGACTATGGCCTTAGCTGGTATGAAAGTTAGTGCGTCGTCAGAACGTACATTAAACATGAGATGTTCCAGCTCGGATTGCGAGGAGAAACTCGGCCAAATGGGGTCATCTTCAGTTAAGCCGCCGCTAAAAATCCAGCAATCTGCCCTTGTGGCCAGTTTCGGTTTATTACTATCGCAATAACAGTGTACTTTAGACCTCCGATCGACGATATCGCATATGTTTATGAAGATTGGCATTTGATAGTAGCGTCTGTCAATTTTGGGCTTAGTCTCGTTTTTACTCTCTGTTATTCTAAGTTCAACGGTCATCAACGATGTTACGATGATGAGATACTTTGTGATGTGGTCCATGATATTAGTAATTTCGACCTGAAACAAAGGAAAATACACGTTACACGATTTTTATTTATTTAACATTTTCTATTCGTCTTAATAAAAGTTTTATACTGTTTAGGACATTGTTATGAACAATTATCATTTAAATGTTTTTTTTACTATTTCAAAACAATATAATGTATTAAAATAAACAAATAAGAACAATATTGTCTACCGGTAATCCTTAATTACTTAAAGTTAGCTTATTTCATAATTAACTGTTTTACCCTTTTTATAAACGGTTTCAATAGCATTTGGTTTATCCAATGTATGAATTTCATTAATTTATTAATTTGACTAATTATAAGGCAAATTTCCATTTGATTATGTTCACGTTAAAATTTGTGTTTATTATTTTTATATTATAAAAGTATCATTGTATATTATTTAAGCCGACAACTGATAATGTTTTGATGTCAATTAAATTATTTGATATCACTTACACTCCATTGTACAGGTCACCTTTACAATTCTACGATTAAGCCTGTTGTAAGAATATTTCTATTGGTTTATAACAATATGCGGGCCTATGCAGCTTACATTCGTGATCAAATGTGGATTTGATATTCACACTACTCGAAATATAACTAACAAAGGGAATGAGATATACATAATTGTATTTAATTCATTAAATAACATCTATCCAATTAATGCATAGTATAGAAGATAACTTACGGACAACTACAGTCGTTCGACTATAAAGCATGTCCCACTTAAAATTAAAGTTGAGTAATTTTGTGGAATAATTTGGTAAAAAGACCAGCAAACTCAACATGTTTCTTATTTATACATACGTCAAATTTATACTAAAGTAGAATTAGGGATGCTTAAAACGATCCAACAAAAATATTCAACACTGCTTCCAATAAAGTAAGTATTACAATTGTATTTCATTAAATCTTTTAATGGACCAAAATTTCGATGCCGTAATAACATTTAAAACACAACAAAAAAGTTTCCGTCCATCATAATTACTAGTCGATAACGAAACTGCAATTTCCAGACCGTAAAAGAACCCAGTAAAACGAAATTTGGTTATAGGTCGGTTGCGTTGCGAATAAAAGCACTTTACGGAACACCAGTTTATTGCAAGAGGAAGTGGTAATTACTGACTTTAAAGAGATTGTGAACCATTTATTCACTGCCGATTCACATTGAAACGGAATTCCGCCTGACTGTAGTGAGTTGTTTTTTCGTTGAAGTTGATTTGGGGCCAGTGATTACAGCTCCCTTGATACTAAATGGTTTATCTACGTCAAATACCGATTGTCATTAGAGATTGAATACAGACATTTTTGTAGAAATTTTTGTAACACAGGTCTACATTTTTTTAAATTTTGTTTGGTGCCGCTAATTCTATGTTATAATTCGGTGGTTAATTAGCCCGCGAGATATGGTGCAAAGGTGTTAAAATCTTGAAGCTACCTTCAAATTTGTATCGATCGATATTACCCTACAAAATATTTTGATACATAATATCATTATGATTAATTAATTTATTGTTTTAATTAATAATATCAATATCTCAAGAAGATGTTGTATAAATAATTCAAATACATTTTGTTATATTTGTGTTGAATATTTAGTGGAAAAGTTTAGAAAACCTATAACAGATTGAGTGAAGAAGACACGTTGAGTACTTTAATATAGAGATGAAGTGTCTGAACAAACCGTGGGTTCCAAACATTGTGTGTTACTTGTGTAGTGAATATTTAAAACAGTGGGCAAACGGTAAACGTAATCATTTAAAGTATAGTGTGCCGATGATTTGGGTACAACCGAAAAATTTCGAATAAAATTTTTTTGGGAAATAGAAGGCCGAAAATTACAAAGAGTCAGTTCAAAACCTCTTAATTAACTTTAATAATCAGGGATGTAATATGAGCATTAAGGTACACAATTTAGACAATCATTTTGATAAGTTTGCTGAAAATCTTGGAGTGTATAGCGAAGAACAAGGAGTACACTTCCATCAATATTTAAAGGTGATGGAAGATATATACCAAGGTCGCTGGGATGAGCATATGATGGCAGATTACTGTTGGAGTATTACACGGAAATGTTCTGAAGGAATCCATCGAATAAAATCTAAAAAGAGAAGCTTCTAACCTGTAAAATAATGTGTCATTAAATGTAGTCAAATGTTTTGAATTTGTATATGTTCTTTTGTTTTTTAATAATTAGGTAAATGCTTTTTAATTTATGTACCCTTGCAAAAATCTCGAAAACTACACGTAGAATTAAAAAAGTAAGTATCAAGTTTTTATCAGGGTACCGAATATACTTGAAATCAGTTTTACTTTTGGCGGCATCAAAATCATTGTAGACCTGTATAATCGATTGGGATTACCCGAATATTATTTATCGATATTTAACGTCATCGATTGATTCAATTAATTTATAAAGCACTAATAATTTTTAGAAATTTTGAAAATAGCATACTTGTGATGTAATCAAAGCGAACTAAGTTTTAGATTTCATTTAATAGTGTAACGGCGTGAAAACTAGACTTGCATCCGTAACAATTTTTAATTGACGATTAAATTTTCTTTCCTGAATCCAGTAAATTCTTCAACAGACATCCAAAGGCGTTTTAAAATAATTAAATAACATTCATAATAATAATCGTAAATCGAGAGTACAATGGATTTATGTGAGAAAGAATTGGCCGCCATTTTACGACTGTTACAAAAGAAAACGTACTGGCAGTGAAAAATGTAATTAGGGAGAATGGTCGAATTCCATCCGTCGGGAAATGTTTGTGTGTTTCTATTTGAGCATATTTCCATTCAGAAAATAATTTTACGTTGTAATGAAATTATGACAACATCCATGAGAACATCTCAGTGCCTAAATTGCCATCAACAATGAATGGAACATGCCTATATTCAGATCTGTCGCAAAAACTTTGCAAAATTTGAAATTTCAACCACAACGTTTTCCCAGTGGGATACGGCAAAGGCTTAAGAGATGGCTACTTTAAACTGTACTGGAGATTTCTGGCGTGCTTTACCGATCGGTCATTATTATTACCTTGCTATCTAACGATACAACTGCCAGTTTCTGCTTAAGTGCCCGCTTCCCCTGTGAAGCATTTGAGCGCTTGTGAAAATTGCCAATAGCGGTGGTTGTTAGTGGCGGCGAACGTTGCTTAACTTAACTGGCAACCTGTAAGCTTAACAGCTATATCCTGAGAGCTACAACGCTTTAGTCACTGATGATAAATGTTACACAGTTCCTTCAGGAATTACAGTATCTTCCGAATGTTATCTAATCCAAGTAACTAGTTTTTGGCGCACAAACAACTGCTTGAAACATCGGTCTACCTGGGGCTGAATTTTATTTCATTTTGTTATTTAAAAGAATGCTGGGCAGTTTTTTTGCGCCGCCTTTTTTCTCCCGGTCTACTATAGCCTGAAGGGCGCACAAAGGCGACGTACGATGTCTGAAACATGACCTTCATTAAGTGTATGTATATATACCTTACAATGAATAAAACAATTAGAATTAGAATTTGTCTACCTTAATATATTTTCGACAACAATTACAAGTGTCTACATATATGTTTCGTACGGACCATGTCGCCAGTAATTGACCGGAAGATTTAATTACTAACGTTAGTGATTGAGAACCATTTACTAACTTGCAATTTACTTTGAAACGGAACTTCGTCTGTCTGTAGCATACGGGTAATTTATCAGTTAGAGATGAGAGGATTAAACGTGTCCCACAATACTGGTAATTCAAACTGGCTAAATCTGATATTTCAGACGTCTAATGCCGGTAAAGTGAACGATCGAATTAAGTAATGTGTAAACGACTAGAACTGACCACTAAATCGGGGATCGTGGCTTCAATTCCCCCCAGTACATAAGAATATCAATATAAGTACATAATTATAAGTATGTACGTAGTTTATCAGCCGTCTGGTTCCCATAGCGCGGGAATTGCTTTATTGCCCACTTTGGAATTTTGTGTATTTAACTATTGTAAATTAATATTATGAACAAATGTATATTGTTTCGCTCTCATAAGAAATTATATAAATAAAATAAAATAAATAAATAAATAAATAACCGTCACGCCAAGTCCCTAGCGGGGTAGGCAGAGAGCAC
>DWQQ01000392.1:0-11784 GCA_018244775.1 Oxynetra roscius flavomaculata
GTTACCGTAAACGTGGACACATTGCGGTGGTATTGGTGAGCAGCCATAATAAGGATACCAAATCACAAATAATTTTCCAATTGAAAATGTTTAAGCTAAGTTTTTGGTAGTATCCACTCAATAGGATTTTGGTAATGTTCTTCTATTTACTTAGTATTAACCGGTTGGTGTCGTGGAGAACATCATTTCTTTTAATTGAAAAAGAAATGGTCGATGCAAGTTTCTATATTATACATTATTTCTCCCGTTACTTACTTCCAGGTTGCAGAAAAAGTGTCCGATTTGTGGGTATACGTTAGCGGTAGCCTTGCGTCGAAGTACCGAGGACATGCCGGAGATGGAGCAATTGTTAAGCCTGGTAAACAGGACTGCGTCCAAACGATCAAGATGACGGGCGAAATCCCACCAGCATGCTTTGCGAGAGAAGCCGCCATCGACTGAAAATAAGATACAAAACAATTAGACCTTAATGAATCACCAACTGTCAAATTGCATAAACAAAATATTCAACAGAAATATTCCTACATGTGCTGCACAGGAGAAATTTTAGTTCGTGAAAATGAAAATGATATATAAGATTACTCTCTACTCTCCATGAAATAGACTATCTATCAAAGATCTCTTTCTTGAACAAAAGCCAAACATAATACTTGAATGAAAAAAATTGAAGAGACACATTCCTTATTATCGGTGAGCTTTAATTCAATATTGAAATGTGTGGTAACAAAAGAGTGGTTAGTATGACGAATACTACAAGTTATAAAATGCGATTCGAAAAATAAATAATCAAATTTTAATCACTCGATCATATGGTGTAATATGACGTATAGGATTTTTTTAGCTTTGTATTCCATAGAAGCATTTTTCAAAATCACAACGTATATAATCATCATAGCCAACGAGGCTGGTACAAAGATCGCGTTTTCCACCGAATTTTGAGCTCGGGGAACAAACATCCGAGATAAAATTGAACGAATAGTTAAAGCGCTTGATTGAATAATAATTGGATGGAGTTATGTTCTTACCCTCATCGCAAATGGCGATTGAACGTCGATATCGAATGAATAGCTCGTGTGCTTTTTAATTTTCTCGTTTTATCCGGTAATGTTTCTTCGGTATTGCTTCTAATATACACGACCGGCACATTATATTAGGCAGTCGGTGTAAGTCTATAGAAATTTACATCTGATCTCAAATATCGTCGTCACACTTGTGTGTTCTTATGAACAAGCTAGATAAATCTTGTCTTCACACAACTGACTATCACACTCTTAAACACAATAATAATAGTCAATTTCTGTATAAGATGTAAATATAAATGATACTAGTAAGTAATTTTAATTCTCAATCCCCACTGTCAACTTTAACTCCTATTGTTTTGATTAAAATCGAACTCCTACAATGTTTACGATAATATTATTAGTTTCTATACTTGTAATGTTTACATGTGATTCAGTTGACGTAAGCGTGTTTGTAACTGGATATAGGACGCGTAGCTCTTAGTTCTTGGCATTTGCGAGCCGAGGCTCTGGCGTAGTAAATATTGGTTCACGTGAGTGCTGTTGACCCGCAAAATACTGATAGTGATCCATTGATGACCTTTTGAGTACATACGATAATGTTGGAATAGGGACGTAACAAGGGGTGACATTCATTAGGATCACAAGTATATTAGGTCAAAGAGAAAGTGAGAAACGTAGCCGGAAATATAGGAACATGTTTAGTGGCTAAATGCTATAATTATTTTCTTATTGCAGAATTTTAAAGCAGATTAAAGGTAAAATACGAAAAATGTTTATTTGGACATTCTTAAAAGGCGTGTTAATAAAAAACTTATTGAAATGTTTACGATTATAATATCAATAGTGATTATTGACTTATATACTATATAATTATTAATAGATACTTATTAACGTACCTAATTTCTGAGAATATACCTAAGCTAACCTCAAACGGTTGCGACAGAGACGTGTGCTTAAGACAGTTAAGCCAGTACGTATTACAACATGAAACTTTTTAACAAAGGCTTGAAACTTTCAATGAATATGAAATAAATTTCATGCGAAATTTAACATTTCATTAGCGAAACAATCGAAAGATTTTGTCGAGCTACTTATTAAAACTAGTCGTAAGTAGAGAAGTCCAAGTCACTAAAAGTTTCGAAAGGCATTATGGCTTTTTGTCGTTTCGAAAGGCCTTAGTGGTTTGTTTCGTGTGAAACGGTCTATTTTACTCGCCAGTTACGAGAACTACAAATACTTTATTAATAACGAAGTATTCACTAACAACGTTCCATTCTACATTAATTCTCGATTTTTTCTATTACGTTTTATCTTGTACAAAAAATCACCTCATGTATATATTAAAATGGTTATGAAGTACAATAGCTAATATTTACAATTACTTATATTTGTAACATCTGATCAATCGAAAAGACGGAAGTCTCCTATTTTAAACTGTTTACTACGCTTACAATGTCTTACTCGTTACCAATGTATCCACTCTTTTCTAGTAGAGTTGAATACTTTTATTTTTTCAACATTCTAATCTGGCTGAGAGCCAGGCTTCTCTAGCTCCGGGAGTTTTTCCCTTTTTGGAACATTTTACTTAGCAAAGTAACCGTAGTTATTCCTGAATTTGAAGTGGGTGGAACAAAAACTTCCTCCATTTATATGCTCGCGATGAGAATTTACCGTGTCAAGGATAGCAGAAGGGACTACAGGGAACGAATACAATTGTGCTTCGTAATAGTTCTAGTGAAGTTCGCAAACTTTGGAGATATAACAGTCCGCTTCTCAGTATCATAGAACGATTTTCTGAGTGTAATATCATTAAAAATTTACATACCAACAGAAGTAACTTAGAGGTATTGTCGTTTAGAGAGTGGTTCGAAAATAGCAGATAGGAAATGTGGACTATGTAAGCTTTTAACTACTGACAAATAAAGGTTCGTTTAGCTAATTATATTATACACCAATTAGAATGGTTCGATACATTTCTCTGAAAGGTTAATCTGAGAATTGACATATGAGGAAAACAATTATTTATTATTGACAAATGAAACATAACAGTACAATTGAACGAAGCCACGTATATTCTTGCGGATATTAACGAACCCTCGTGATAGCATTAAGTGAAGCCGCGGTGAAGGTTCCGCAGTTGGACATTGAAGCAACTAATGTAGTATTAGCCCTAACTGGTATGGTTAACTAATGCGATACTGCTCACTTTGATATTCTTTTATTTATACGACTGTTAAAATTAAAACTTTCAGTCACGCTGTCTTGGAATTTTTTCAGATATACAAAAGTACACTGACATTTATATGTAACCTCAAGTGAGGTTTCCCACTTAACGTTAGACAAATGTTTCGTTTCATGCGATAAATTACATATTTGCATCATAAATGTAGTATATTTCAGACAATAATATTTTTATTGTATAGCCCCATATTTTATGAGTTCTTGTGAAATTGTACTTCAATCGTTTACAGTTCATTAAAAAAATGAGACCAGATTTGATAAATAACCAACGTTTAAGTATGTTTTTTTTTCGCATCTTTGATGAAAAACCAATACACTAGTTGGCATTGTGTCAAGAGTTGAGAGCCATACAAGGCCGATGCTTAGTCGTCGAGAAAAGTTGATTTTTATTTATTGAGTATCCCCTAACATAATATAACTTAGCAAGCACATATGTTCTAGTCTACTTATCACAAGTTTTAATCGATATTTTCCTGAGAGTCTTTCAACTGTTCAGGATTATTGAAGTTTATGATTATCACGGTATAAACAGACGGGATTGCATAAGTGTCACTATGTTGCACTTTATTGTTCTCATCGATTCATGTGTCGTTAATCAAATTATGGTTAATCAATATAAAATTCACAATTAAATTACTTGCCTGTTTTGGCTAGACAGCATTAATATCGTGAATAAATGCTACTAATATGACCAGCCAATGCTTACGAATACATTCAATTTGTAAGAAAGAAGATAATTGTGACTGAATGTGATTTATATCAGCATGCCTCTACTTCAATTTTAGTTCAAATCAAGAATAGGTACATCACGTCATCAGCCACTACAAAAGCTAGTCGGCCTAGCTCATTGAGTGTATTAAAAAGAAAGGAAATTAATTTACAAGTCGTATGTAAAACAAAAATCATTACCTTTTCAATCAATCAATGGAGTTTTCAGTTTCCACAATGTTTATTTGCTTAGACATTTTTATATTATTTAGAACCAGTATTAAAATAATTCGAAAACCTAAAATAATTAGATTTTCAGAAAAAGAAATAAATAGATATAATTCAACTTACCTAACATATTAAATCCGTTGATTCCGAAGAGGGCGGCGTCACCTTGTCCCCCAGGGAAGACGTACAGGGTGGGGTGGCTGAAGCGGATATTGCCCACCACATCGCTGGAGACCAGCAGCTGCTCGAGGCTGGCCGGCACTACGAATGGTTCCAAGTAAGCTGCAAACGAGATTTGCGGTTGGTTGACTATCAGCAGTTTAAATTCATATTATAAATTATACACTTATTCAATTTAAATAAGTCCATGAGAAAATGCATGAAATTGAACCGTATATAATTTAAATTTTTGGAACGATAACTCCAAACGTGTCGAGAATAGTGCAGAAAAAGCACAAAATTCCAACAGTTCAAATTAAAATCTTGCGTTCTTCCATGATATTACCAGAACAATAGCAAACATTAACCCTGAAAGAGCTTCTTTGTGAGACTTGGAAAAGTCGTAATTTTTTTCTAAAGCCAGAATTAAGTATCCGGCGAACAGTAAGCGCGATTTCTCTTTAAAATATTTTCGTTTCGTACAATAATTTTTGCGAAGCGCAATTGCTCCTAAAACATTGTGCTTGAAAAAAAAACAAGCTCGCGAAATCGGAGTGAGACTTTTAATGGACTTTCTTTATTCCCAGTCTTCAACAAGGGATTTGTTTAATGTTTGCACTAATTTTGGACTTCGCCTAAGATCCATTAAACCACTTCGGATTTGTGTTTAAGTTTAGTTTTGTTCTTAATTTTATCGAGTCTCATATAAACTGGTGTTTATAAGGGAATCGATTGCTCTATTTTGTTAAAATAAGGTTGGATGGCAAGTTGTGCAAGATGGCCTGCAGTCATTTGCATCTTTCGAGAGATAACTCTCGCTGCTGTATTATTTCTGAAGTAAATAGGACACATGGAAAGATTAAAACTCAAATAATATTCCTTTACTTCAAAATGTTGCGCAACATATTCTCATTTCCAGTTTCTAATTTCAAAAAACCTAATCTAAAATAGCACTGGTGGAAGAGATGTTCTGAATTTTTAAATCGATCCCGAGCCACAATTTCGTTGTTAAGGTTCTCACTGTTCTAAAGCTTTACGAAATTACTCATTATTTTGCTACAAAGAACATCCGACTCTATTTCTCTCACCGAGAGTGTAAATTTCCACACGTGACACATCTAAAGTATTAGAGCGGAAGGATTGCTCCCTAAGTTGATTAGATCGCCTCAGTAGGAAGTGCACTATTAGACCTAGGAAATCTAGGTCAATTGGTCCGAGTCTACATCTAGAACTAGATGCATCTGAGGCATTTTAGACAAACAGGATACAGGCAATTATAGAGTAGCACGTTCGGCAGTAAAACATCGAATCGTGATTAGAAACTTGTGAAATCTTTTTAAAAATATGACGAGTTTCTCTTCTGTATACCTTTCGTGATGTAAATGATGCCAGTTGTATGGTGTAAGGAATAACATCCTTTAAATATTAGTGAAATAAACGTCTAATTCATTAAAACAGTACTCTGAAAGACTATTTACAATTACGCAATTGACGTTGTTTTGAGCAATGTTTAATACTTTCAAATCTACATGCGTATTACTATAAACTTAAAAGTAACTCTCAAATATCTTTATAGTAGCTTGTTAACTTTTCGTTTCATTAGTGCTACTCCATCTATCACAATGTTGGTACAGGGACAGCTTCAACTTCAGCAAAAAGCACAAACGAATGGTTTTAAGAAATCCTAAGAGGGATAAATTATGGATAACAGGTTGTAAAAAATCATTTAAGTTTGTTCACGAACGAAGACACGGGTATCATCTAGTACACAGTAGATTAAAGGTATGCTTCGTCACATAAACATATGAAAAATGAAGCGCATGTAACAAATGCTACAGACGTTTATTTAAACGTGGATATCTTTGAAGGCTCTTTTATTCATGCTGTTGAACAAATAACAATAACTGATTCTACGTTTCCTATTAATTTTCGATATAAGTGAATGAGCGAAATTATATTTTGACTAAACAAACTTGTACCTTGTGCGAAATTTTTGACCCGTGTCATTAAACTTTACCTACATACTCTTTGGAATATCATTTGATTTTATAAATACCAAAATGGGATATTAATTACTAATCAGACATAGTAACAGTTACAAGTATAGATAGCAAGAAGAGATACTCACAAAAAACTGGAGGTTTACTCTGAAGTATTGCATAATGCCTTAAGCCGACCCATTCTCTGAAGAGCCATTGTTTAAAGAAACGATGATTGTAATTCTCACTGTAGCCGGGAAGCTACGATACCACTTCGTCGTGCTTTACCGAAATCATTGTTGGTGGATATCTTTACGCAATAATTACCAACGTGACGGAGGTCCGGGAGCAAGATAGAGGGATATCAATCAAATGAAACCAAAAGGTAATTGAGAACCAGAAGAATGTTTAGAAGATGACAGACAACTGCGTATAGTGTAAGATATTGAAGGAAAGATAGATATTGAGTTACTTCCTTAAATAAAAATTTATTACCGTAAAGAACAAATAAAACTATTTTATTCACAACTGTAAGAGCTTTATTCGCTGTACTTAGGTAATATATTGGATATTATGTGAACCAACTTTGTCTGTACAGGTGTCCGATAAGGTCGGAGTTCAAGAGTTACAAGAGGTTTCAACGAAGTTGCTTATGCGATAGTTGAGGTGATGTGGTTTTCTTGTTTCTTCAGCTTCTCGGATCGCGAATGAAATTTACCTCCCTTTATATAGCAGATATTAGATAGTAGCAAATACGTAGTATTATTATTATCAGTACAAAGAAAGTACAATATCTTATAACACTTTATTTCTTGAATTGTAATTAATATCACACGGTAAGAATATTATTTTGTTTTAAAATTCTACTATAAATGTGTTTTGTTGAGAATTTGTATATATTTTTTATTTTTTAGTTTTTTTGTTTACTTGTTCTTTTTCGTAATTATCCGTTGAGGTCAGGTCGAAAGGTCTGTCAAATTAATTAATCAGTTGATTTTTAAAATGCCTATAAAATAAACAAAGATAATATTTTGCCAAGATTTCGTCTCCAAAACTTTTTGTGTTTATAATCTTTATATAATAGTAGGATCGTTCTGTAAATTGTTAATATGATTTCTCATTATCATTTCTAGTTAATAATTTTAACAAAAGAGAAACATAAATCTAAATTAATTAATGAAAATTTCAATGTGAAGATGAAAGACTAACAAGGAATAAGTATTCCACCGTTAAACTTCGCGACCCAATAACAATACTGTATCATCAAGAGTCGAGAGAATCTCATCTAATTTAGCTAAAAGGTTATATAATATCCACTCTCCTAACGAACCAATTAAACTTTTGCATAATTCAGCTGTAACTACATCTACAGAGCGATCGAAAGCGGAAGCTCGGAAGATCAGCGAAGTAAATGTTATGAGAACACAGAACATTAGTATAAATTGAAATATAATGGTTTCAGTTCGGCGTAGTTTAGTAGTTGAGTTTTAGTCTAATTATCATGTAACGTTATTGTTTAAAAAAAATGCATTTATAACTAAATATCTATTACTACAGCGATCGTTAAAAGCATTATGAGGAAACATGCGCGCCATAGAATTCTCCATATTTTTCCGTATAACAGGTAGCTTTTGCGAACCTGTACATGACTAACCATGTACAGTTTGATCATAAACATTCTAATTCTTCTGTGAGGAATAGGGTTGACGATGGTATTATGTTCAACAAAGGAGAAAAAGAGTAGTCAAGTTTATGTAATTCCGCCAAAAGTTTACGTTATCCCAACCGATAGGATGAATCATAATTTCATCGCTCGCAATCCACAAACAACTCGATAGAAGCTCGCTGAGGCGTTTATGCAAACGTTGTTAGAGAAGTGAGAGTCTGTGTACAGTTGATCGCGTAACTAGTTATAGCTACAGCTGCTATTCACTTTCAGGTTGCTTTTAGCTTTAGCCTGGATATTCACATAAGTCTGTTATAGCTTTGGGCGGGTGCGTGCTCAGATTTCCAGAGTAATGAAGACGACGTTTTATAAAATGAATATATCGTAAATATTTTTAACCATGTGTAACGATACGATTCACATCTATATTATATATAGAAGTGAAAAGTACTAACAATCATGAGAGTTCTGGAGAGTAAGAGAAGTTGAAAATCCTTTTTTGTAGAATTGAATTTTACGTGGGACGTAATTATAAAAGATTGTGCCGTAAAAATTTCCACTGAATGGCGAGTATAGTAGGAAGGGGAGACCACCAATGTCCACAAAGAGGGGTGGTTTAATTGTAATCGTCCCCGTAACCTTGGTCTTAAATGTCAAATAGGGGTTGTTTGTAATAATTCCTAAATGTTTAAAAGTACAAGGGTACGAAAGGCTACGAGAAATTGAGAAGAACTGAAATACTGAATAAATAGGGAAAACATGATATTTTACTTTGTAAACGAGATTTAAGAGATGTACAAAATTTAATTTTTGCAAATATTTTCGATGTGATCTATATTGATAGTTTATTTAATAAGTCTATTATGATATTTGAGTCAACAAAGACCCCAAATGATTTTAGTGATGACTAGAATCTCACTCTGATAAATAATTGATCTGGTTGGTTATAATAAAATGTTAGATTGCGTTATTATTGCACGACAACTGATTTCTTAGCTTTTAAATAACAAGATAAAAGGAAAACAATAGAAGTAGAAACTTTTATAATTTTCAACGTTAAAAAAATTCACTGTACTATCTAGATGTATACAATATTGATATATAATGTATTAGTATATATATTAGTAATACATATAGTAGTAACATATACAATAAATGTACATCGACATCCAATGAAGCAGCAATCGATTTTTATTTCAACCCGTATAAAGGGTACGCTCAGTCATGCGGCATTGCCGATGTTGGCAGCTAATAGAGTCTACGTTTGACGCGTTGCCAGTCTAGTAGTTCGTGAATAGTTAGCGATTCACTTCGAAAATAGTTTTCAATCAACTTTATTACCTATAAATCAATTGGTTTTTTTTCAGAGTACGGACTATTTCCGGGTACCTATAGATACTTTCAGGTTTTGGGCACTTTTGGATGGCAGGTGACTTTTGGATTCCACAGTCGTAAGTTAAACTTTAGTATTCACAATGTGTAGAGTATACATAAATTAGATATTCTAGGACCGTGTGCATAAAAATATTTATTGTTATTAAATATACGAGAACAGTAATTTTTTTTGTTACATATGTTTATATTAACATATTTCATAGCATAACAACACCTAGTCCAATACATTTAATCGAAGTTGTAAAATGCAACTTTGTATTCAGGCACTCTTGAAACGGAGAACTAATAAATGAAACGGTACATTAAAGTAATAAATGACTGTTCATAAGGCTTCGACAACTTACGATTTGTATTTCTCGTAGACAAATCCGTTAGTCGAATTGAACTAGGCATCGCCGAGTCGTATAGCAATCAAACTGTCTGATTGTTACATTATGCAGAACATCAGAGCGTACCATCCCGCGTGGGCGCAGTTGGCGGTGTGATCCGAGAAATTAGTAGCGAGGATGGTCGAATTGACGAGGTGGAAGCGGGTTACTATATTATTTTAAAATGCATGTCAATGTGTTTTTTGTCTCTAACCTGAACCTAAATTCATATCTGAACAGTTTCAATAATTAATTATTACTCCTAAGAACAAAATTGTACCAATCACATCAAAGTGTTCATAATCATCTAGCCTGTACCAGTGTACTGCTGGATACAGGTCTTCCCTAATGAGCATCATCACTACTTGTTTTCATATTGAAAATGTTAGACGAACTCCACCTCAGCTGGTTCAATGTATTGATTGATGTACTCGTATGTTCAACATGTTTAACATTATTCCGTTAGGCCATGGCTAGTATCGTATATTGATCATAATGTCAGCTACTCACATTGGTTTATGTGAAATTTGAATAGCTATTTACTTTTTTTTACATCATTTATCAGTGTGACTGTGATTGAGAATCGTTATTCTTATTATTAACAGTATTACTCTGATTATTTTAAATAAACCTCCAGGGACAATTTTTTAAATTAAAATCAACTTAACAAATTTTCGCTAGCACATTCTCCGATAGGTAGAATTTCAATTTATAACCGCTTACCGCATGTAACTTGTGCCGTAACACAGATTCGAAGTTCTCGCAGAGTTTCGTTCGTGTAACTTTTGTATTACAATTTGTAAGTTGAGATCGCGTCAAATTACTTCAGCGAAGTACCTACAGATATCTGCGCGTGTGAGGGAAGTTATTATACAGGTAATAACTTCGAACATACCGAGACGGAGACCTGTTAGTTATGTAATACTTGGCTATACATATTTATGCTACGTTGTATTTCGTATTTTAAATTTTATGTATCATTTTTGTTAATTGCCTAATTGCATCACTTTTAACGTCTCACTGCTGAGGGTGTGAGACTGGCAACTGCGTGAGGTCTGGAACATATTGTTCCACAGTGTTCTAGTGTAAATTGACAGATATAAGCCCCCGAAAAGGCCCCCGAAAAGGTACAGCCTTTACTACCTTAATTAAGCGGAAATGCCTACTTAAGAGGAAAGTCCTTCTTAGAAACAGGGAAAAGTTCTACCGCATTTTTTCAACACTTGGTTAGGCTTTAAATCCACCCTTTATAACGCAGATTTAGGTTAACAATAAAGCAAAAATAAATAAACGAAACCGCTTGAAGCATTACGTCCATTTAAATCAATATTATTGAGAACAGTTCAAAAATAAATCAGTGTACAAAGCTTAGCTTGCCAAACTTTCCAAATTACTTACGCGTTGGCACTTAGTTTGCTACTGACTGACATGTGCAGAGAGTTATACAAGTTGTGTGGAAATGAGAAAATCTGAATATTAAGGTACAAAATTGGAAAACACTCAACAGTCTGTTGAGTTGCACCCGCTTGTTAAGGTTAACAAAGAAAGCGAACACAAATAGCATCATTAGCGTTGTTTCGTTTCGCTAAGAAGGAGTTAATCATAGCCCTTACTCGTATGTAATATCGTCAACTTTGAAATACGCGGATAAAACTTAAGCTTTGTACTCTTCGTTTATCAACGGGACATGTAAGTGGCGCTTGGTTTTAAAAAAAGGTCCAATTATAGCAAGTTTTCTTTGAACTTGCTAAGCTGTTGCTTGATGGTAAATAGTCAATTCAGTCATAAAGCCCAGTTTATACCTAGGCTAGTGTTGCATAAAGATGTATAAACTGAACAAAATGCGAAAGGTATAAAGGGGAAAGGCACAGATAAATCGAGGACATCAAAAACAGCTATAAACATCGCTCGGGCGATTCGATCTGTTTTTGCTCACGTCGAACTAATGGATTAGGTAATGTGCGATGTCTGCGGACTGCGAGCTGCGGACGTGTAGATTATGTGCTCAGCAGTGACAT
>DWQQ01000393.1:0-11766 GCA_018244775.1 Oxynetra roscius flavomaculata
TTTATTTCTATTAAATATCTTATATACCCGAATTATAGAAATAGACGGCCCCACTGTATTATACATTGCAATGGAGATCAGTTCATTTGGAACAAACTCGATCCTTTCGACCGAGTTGGTCGGAGTAATCAGAAGCCTGTTGGATTATCTCGTTACTTGCGGTATTAATGCAAGTTTCCGCCTAGCCTCGACAGTGTGTTCGCCATTCGATAATCGTATTGATTATTATTGAAAGCGAATTGTGGATAATTATGGAGTTTATATATTCGCAAAGAAATATGTATCAAACAAGCAATAGAACTGAAGTGAACAATTGAAAATTAATTTATTTATGTATTATGCTTGTCATGGCACTAATAAATAAAATTCTGAGAGACAAATTGTTTCGCTTAATGTCTAATCAGGATTCCTTAAATCATACCTACATCATACATATGACATATAATCCAAGATTGCAAAGTAAGTAGATGAATTTATATTATATTAAATAGTCGATGAATTTTACTCATACATCTGGTGCCTAATAACACTTATGAAGCCACTGTAATCTATCTCTACTTATAACTTGTTATTCAGTTGGGCACAATTTTTATTTGCGACACAATTTTACTATCCTGATTATACGCCGAACGCGTGTAAGATCGATAATTAAAACCCGATTATTAAACAGGTCACGAAATGAAATTTCGCCTATTTTGTAAATTTTTTTGTATATAAAAAAAATCATAAGAAACGGGTGAAATCAAACTTCTCGAACGCCGCCAACTGGGGCGTGAGGATTCAAGTTTTATCCGCTTTTTTTTCGTGCGAATAAATAAATCGTCAATTTTAAATAAAACTCTGTCTCATTGCCGAGTTCGTAAACAAGCTTGCCCGACTGAATTCTCGATGGCTTTGAAATATTATGATTAAAGTTAACTCATTTAACTCACTAAATGAAAGATGTCTATGGAATCTGCTTTCTACATCAATTTTAATACAAAATCAAAAGTTTTGTTGAGTACTCACTGACTCAATGGAAAATATTATCCAATCCTATTAAAACAATAGGTTAAAATAACTTAAGAGCGCGTTTACATTGGTAAATAAAACAATGAGTTGTACATATATACAGTACTTGCATATGAATACATATGATCGATTGAATAAAAACTCTGTTACTACAAATGAACAAATACTAAAAACCTATTATTTGCTATCATCGCAATAGCGCAGTGACTGTTCGTGCGTTTCCAATAAACAACACATCGCGCTCGGCGGGGATGAGACGAAACGTCGCCGATCGGTAATTACGTCGTGCCCCAATGCAAATAACGCGCTGTGGTTGCCACATATCCCTTATTATGTATCTGTTAGAGACGCGGGAATTCGGTAACGAGGTATGTTCGCCGCTTCTTATTATTTGCGCGCGACCTCCTTTATTTCTTTGTGTTCCCAGCATCAACTTATAATACATTGTTGTGACTTGTTATCGATGCCAAAATTACCGACATTTTAAGAGTTAGATACTCTAGCGGGGCAGATGTCTGGCGTTAACTAATTAGCAACATTATTTCATGATGATTGACAATTTTTTGTGTAATGGAATAGCTATTTGAAATTGCACGCACCATATCCAGCAACATACGTATAATAACGCAGTAAACAAACACAATTGGAATCTTCTTTTAGTAAGTACTCGCTTAATTCTTGCATTATTCATAGACTTATTTCAAAAACCCTTCGTCTTCATTTCATTTTAAGCCCTCTAAATGTAAAACACTGTTAATATCAGAAACACAGCGAAGTTTCGCCACTGGGGATATACGAATGCGGTTATTAAGCGCTTCCCCCCCACCCGTTAAGAGCATTATTAGACGTACTTCCACAAACACTCGCACAGCTGCAGTGTACATTGCGAGCTTCGTAGCTAACGTGCGTGTAATTAACGTGTATATAAAAAGGATAGCACTAATTCGCGATATCCACCGCGTCGCTTCGGCTCTAGCGATGCGGTACCAACACGGTCATTACACCGCTCCTTCAGCGTCCGCGAGCGCGCTTGAACACTCGAGCAGCCACTTGGCACTGTCTAGCTTGAGCTAAGAGAGCCTGTTTGGTAGCCATTACTGCGTTTTACGTCCGTTCATTCATATCTCCATATAAAAATGTTCTGACTGATTTATTGGCATTCGGACCTAAGCCTCTGAATCTAAAAAAATGATATTTTGACTGCGTAAGTCTTAACTTATATGGGAAATCGTATGGTTTTTTTTATATAGCAACTATAAAGGGTTTAATTGACGCAATAAAGCGTGCAACGAAAAACATACTCCATTCCAAAACTTTAACCACATACTACCCGATCAAAGTAATGCATAGTCCAAGTTGTTTAACTACGGACGAGAACAATCTTGCGTTTCGTAGATATCGAATTAATAAGACTAGTTATTTATTCCTTTTTATTAAGATGTTAGTCGAACATCTTAATCGTCGTTTGTTTTTTTCAGGAATTTAAATACCTGTAAACAAATTATGTGTAGCTTGTTATAAAACGATACAAAGCCTGAAAATAAACTCGATACGCCACACACACGTGATAAGTGGTCACGTGTAATAAGGCAATACTGATAACATGGCCAATTTAAATATTTTAATTGTAAATGAGTGCTAGGAGCTCTTAAGTCCGCGGTTATTTTCTCTCAGTTCGCCATAAACCAAGCGGCGAACAAGTAGATGAACGATAACAACGCATGGCTTTCATTCAACGTATTTTATAATAAATATAAGTAACACGGTTTGACTTCGAGTTTAACGAAACTTAATGTAATGAAACGTACAAATTGCTCTTGATATTATCTCCCAACTGTAATAGAGCGGTAAAATTTATATAAGAATACTGTAGAACCTCATAATCATTCCTTTGACAAAATCAAGTAACCAGATCAGTGCTTCACAGAATACTAAAACTCACCTCCGCAGAGGTGCAATGGGGCAGTAAAATTTGTATGTACATGAGCGGAGTAATAGGTACTTTAGTTATAAATATTTTTCATTTAGGTAAAATTGTTTTCAGCGAAATTAATGCGCTGGTTATTATTACAGACATTGCTACGTCTTACTTCATTTCGGCAGCTTGACTCCATTTAAATAAATATAATTGAGACGGGAACATAGTCATACGTGTAGACCCTTAATGAAAGGAATGGTTTCTAAATAAAAATATATAAATGAAAAAATGGCAGAAGTATGGAACGGCTTTAATGATTCAATCAACGTTTAGTAATGGCCGTAAAATGATGAAAAAATGGTTTAATTAATTTCATTCAATGATTGGATTCAATTAGCATAGATTTTCAATAGATATGACTCAAATAATTCTAACATGATTCATAGATAACCACAAAAACAAATTTTAAGCAAATTTTTACGTAATACATATGTTTAAGTATGTTCTTTAGTATTGTTCGTTGTTGCGGACAAATGAAATGAAAAAATAATAAAACTGTATTTTCGGTGTCGGATATATTCCAGGTAAATTTCAAGCAACAGTTTCTAGTCGAATATGTACCGTTCAAATATGATATGTATAGGACAGACGCGCTCGTCACGGACGCCGCGCCGCATATGTCGCGTGGGCTGTCACTCACACCGACACATCGCTGCCATTTGAAATACACGACGGGCCACTTGACACAACGTTTATAGCAACGACAAAACATACGGCTCTTTCACACTGCTTTTGTTGGAGTATTGAATAATATTTTTTTGTATAATATACGTACGCCCCCTGTGATACCAAATTGAACGAAGCCCGTCCTTTCGTGACCAGAGAGCTGAAAGACATACATTATGTATAAGAAACATTACAATAAATATTTATCATTTACGGGATGCTAACCCATAAACTGAAATTCAATAGTTACAGCCAGTAAGCGCAGGAAAATAGGTGGGTAACCTAAATTATTTACCGCCCAAATATTTAACAAAACAATAATAAACCTATTATAATTACAAACGAATCCTACTCGAAAATATACTCATAAGTGTTCAGTGAGAATCCAAATAAATACGTATATGTTGACTCTCGCTAGGTTTTGTAACTTATTTCACGGGGCTTATTTACTTTATTATTAAACATAAACATTATATTTACAATATAAAAAGAATATTTACATGTGTATAATATAAAATATTTAAATATAAAATAAACAATAAAAGTAAAAATTTATAAAAAGAAAATTTCATCTAAAAACTCATACGTATATGTTACATTTCAGACCAAATATTTCTCTTCCAACTTATCGTATCAAAACGAATATGCAATATTTATTATCATAAAACAAGTTTATGTACTAAATGAATCTAATGTTTTTATAGAACATATTTAATAAAGGGCATTCAGAGTAACTGTTAACTGGTAGGTAAGAATCATAAAATTATAAGAAAAACAACCGATAATATGAAATGAGAGTCATCATCATCATCATCATCAACCCATTGAACGGTCCACTGCTGGACACGAGTCTCCTCTCGGAATGAGAAGGATTAGGCCATAGTCCACCACGCTGGCCAAGTGAGGGTTGGTAGAGTTCACACACCTTAGAATATTTTTTTTCTAAGATGTGCATATTTCCTCACGATGTTTTCCTTCACTGTTACAGCAAGTGATATTTAATGTTAAAACGCACATTGTAAAGAAAAAGGTGCGCGCCAGGATTTGAACCCAGAATTCTCAGTGTGAGAGCTGAATTCAAAACCACTAGGCTATCACTGCTTCCTTAATTTTCAAAAATAGTAGCTGCTTTGATATACTCTTTAAAGTGACACCAATTAGATGACAAAAATGTAATTTAAAGATTTTTATGTAAATTAAAAGATTTTATTTTCTATATTAACAAATAGAAATACTCTGTTAAGATTTTCTTTTAATAAATGCGACAGTAGGAAATTATTGTTATAACTATGTACCTACTGCACTATGGCGAAGCTGTAGAGGAAAGGTTCTTTTTTTCGTGCTCTATGAATGCTTGTCCGTATGTATAGTTGATCCTTTTTAGAGCTTACACAAGGGAGCGATTTCGATAAGTCGCTACACGCGTTTAGTTTTCGCAGGCTTAGCGACATGCTGAAAATTATAAATAACCGGTTTTTCAGTGTAACGTATAAAGTGAGAAGCTCTGAAACTGTAATCATTACAGAATGCGATGACTACAGACAAAAATTGTTTTATTCATTTTAATATATTACTGGCATGTTAGAAAATGTGTTAAAAAATTGTATCGATGTAAGTCCTGCTGTAGAAAAAAAAAAGTGTTCTAAATTCAAATTGAAAAACTTAAGCTCATTTCAAATAAATTGACTGTGTGATGCATATCTACACAATTTGTAGCTAATTACCTATTTCTGAAAAGTCACATAACCTCCATATTTTGTATTTTTGTTATCGTTCATAAGATTATCGGAAGGCAAAAATTGTAATCAAACATACGAGTTTCAAACACTACAGTGTCTGGAAGAAAATCGCGTAACAAACCACGTGATATCCGATTCAGTTCACTACCAGTTTCACATCCGTATATATAACAGAGGTCCTATTTCCCCACAGGTAAACAACACTGACTATTATTGGTGAAAAATCAATACTTGTGGAGGACCACAATCGCGTCTACGGTTCAGGCGTAGTTAAAGCGTATTTACAAGATGGCGGGATTCGTTATTTAGAATGGCATACCCGAAGTCCCGAACTCAATCCAATACCACATTTGGTTCGTCCGAAGGCGACGGGCGAAACGTGCTCTGAGAAAACGTCAAGGCGTTAAAAAATGCCATTGACGCGAATTGGGAATGTGATCCACAAGAAACGATGAAGAATATTTTCCAAAGCATGCCCAGACGAACGCAAGCTGTGATTTCTTCAGAAAGAATATCCACATCCGATATTAAACTTCTGCTTTTTTTGTTTTTTACGTCATACTTCTTATATTTGTTTATTCTTTTGGTGATTTGGTACTGGCCATTTGGATTTTGTAATAATTTCTCATTGACTGACACACATATTTATTGACAGAACGCTTGCAAAATTATTATGCTTTCTTTACACTTTGTATATTTTATACCAATATGTATTTTTATATAATAATGATAATCTATATATTAATCTTATAAATTCAATTGTAGTATATACAGCTAAAAATATAATATTTAATATTAAATCCTGAATGTATACAGCCTTCTCATATACAGATTGTATAATTATTTTGTAGCATTTGAGTATATTTTCCCGAATTAATCATCGCTTATTACTTAAACAGAAAGTACCACGTACAAATATTATATATTTTTCAATATCAATTATTAACAAAAATTTGTTTTGTTTAACTATTTTTTTATTTTTAAATTATGCCTTAAACAATGTATGTATTAACATTGATCTGCAGGGTACAATTTAAAAAAATCTCACTTTTCATATTTACGAACACACAAAATTGGTTATCGAACGAAACCTTTTACACAGAAGTGATTTTATTAAGTGGATAATAATAGGTGGGCTGGTCACCCTGGGCGGAGCGGACCCGCCTCGTGCACACGGGGTTTGTTTTTATTTTTTTTTCTAGAAAAATAAATAAAGCAATTTTTTGCTCAAAAATGAACTAATAAATCTGTTGCAATATCAGTCCTCGGTTCAAAATTAATTTGCAACTTTCACCAAATGGCCAGGTAAATCAAGTGAACAAAAAATAACATGCGACTTGCCCATTATAAATTAGGTATACCTATTATATATATATATATATATATATAAGTTGCCTCATAATTATTTCTTAGGTCTATGTCTTGTTAAATGATTTGAAATTGTAAAGAACGTCAAGCTTGTTGTTCTTAGATAACTCAGTCGAATAAGAAATTAATAATGAAAATGTTTGCGCCGATTGAACAAGTGCCGGTACATATGAACGGCCGGTCAAAGGTCATGAGATCGCGCCCTCATTGAAATTTAACCTAGATAATATTAATGTCGGTTATTATTTCTTTGATAGGTCGTGTTGGGCACACCGCGGTTCCGTGTCCGTTAAATGTTGTTGGAATTGAACAATCAACCTCGTATCGGTCAATCTTAGCAGTGCCGGCGCGTAGTGCGTACTAGAATCTGAGCGATCAACACGAGCGCTAACAATAACGGCTGGTATTGACGAAATTCTATAAATAAAAAAGTATAATAAAAAAAAAAACAAGCATTCTGATGAGAGGGCGCATCGAACTTACCAATGGAGCAAATTAAAATTAGGTACATGTAATCGCATTATAAGCGTGAATTATTAATTTGTCCGGCATTGTTGTACCGACTGTCTGTATTGTGAACGATAGAATGGAGAGATGGTATCAATGTACCTACACAGCTATAGTAGATAGATCGTTCTAATGAGTACCAATGTATCGTTACCTAGTAGGTACGGTATTGCGCAGCGTTCGATTCAAATGTTACATTAAGCCTGGCTTTTCTTTAATATGCAAAATTTGCCAACAAAACTTTCGTTTCATTGCAAGGCACGTACGTTCACGTGATAAATTTTACGACGGTTTTTTTTCCGCAACTCTCAGAGCCATGATAACGCCCCTGCCGTAAAAAAACTATAATATGTTTCCTTAATTTAGCTAAACTATTTTACTTGACTATTTTACCATTTTTCTTAACTAATTTGCATAGATACTAATTGTACAATATTACAGTTCCTATATTTATTTGTAGTAATTATGTTTACCATCTACATATTCGTTATGCTATTTTTAATTCTATGTTTACATGCTAAGTTTCACTTTATTTGAGAGGAAACTTGACAACAGCGACAACGCCTGATATCATCAGATATATAGAAGACGTTATTGGAAAGCATCTTCGTAAGATTCAGAGAGCAATACAGTCAAAGCTTAATATATTTTCATAGTTCTTTGTTTGTTAATACATACATAACCATCCAACTCTAGGTAATTATATAAATTTTAATAATTAATATTATGTCTTATACAATTAAAATCGTTATCATCAAAGACGATAAAATGCATGATCATTAAAGTAGTCCATTGATATCACTTTAATTATCAGCATGTAAACCGAATACACGTAACTAATAAAATAGTTACTCTGCGGGGTTCTAAGGCCCTAAATTTAAGAACTCCAAAATACTTCATTATCTGTGACAATCGACTATCAATCATCCGAAAGCTCGCAAAACAATAATCACATTATCATTCTCCCATAATAACAAATGCATCTTCAAAATGCATAAAGAACCCGCTTTGTGAGTTCTTTTTTTTTATTAAATAAAAGAATTTTGAGAAATATCGCTTCAAAGCTCCGTCGCGCTCCAAATCGAACAATGTAAACTTATAAGCGAACGAATTCTTTATTGAAAGCAAGAAAAAAGTGAATACGAATCGTCTTGACATATTGTTAAAGGTCCTTATAAAATTATTTGCTATCACGCCATCCGGGACTTGTTGCGAAGAAGCAATCTTCGGTCGGAACGGGGCACGCTCGCTGAACAACGTTTATAAAATGTCTGGTGCGTGTTGCAAAACGATAAGAAATTAATGTGCATGTAACCGAAAGGGTCGACTAATGGCTGAATAGGATGGTATCTAAGGCTAAGTAAATAATTGTTCTCTTCTCTTCTCATTTTAATAATAATTTAATTTCGTGTTCATTACTTAGTTGTGCGCTATTAATTATGTTCTGAATGAATATTTCGAATTCCCAAATGTCATCCAGCTTATTAACCGGCTTCATTTTTTGTTTAAGTTTTATTTATTTGTTTTGGACGGAGCGTTTTGGGGTTTTGGCGCGGTCATTTCGACCTTTCGTTTTTTGTCTCGCGTCAACTCATCTCAGCAGATGAATTATTGTTTACAGATAATTAGTTAAGTTTTAATAAAGACTTTTTCTATGAAACTTCTTAATAATCTAATACATATTCTTGTGGTAATAATTTAAAAAAAAATACGTACTAAGCAAACTACCTCATACTTAATTCTCATAAGTTTTTATAGGTGTTATTAAATTAATAGGTAATTATTATTTAATCAAACCAATTACAAAAATATTGTATTAAAAAAATTAACTTTAATTCATACTTTTTCAGCCCGTATATAATTTTAATCTGCATCGAGTGTGCTCAGCAAAAGACACCACTAAAAGGATAAATTTAGATTCCACAACGCGTGATCGATAGACTCGTAGATCGGATCTATAGATCATATCGGGATCGAAAATGGAATGCATGAGTAAGACAAAATATAATTAATGATCGTTCTTCCAAATTCGAATCGGTCTGGTGCAGACAAGTTGGCGTCGTCGCGATAAACAAAGGGCAAAAAGTCTTGTTTCATTTTTGTAGATTTTTTTTATTACAACATGTAAAATTTATGTTAGATGTGCACAATTAATCATTCCGAGCTGCATTGTTGCATCTGTTGGGCGGCTAGTTGATCGCGTTGCCTTTTGTTGTACACGCTGTTCTGTCCAAAAAACACTGTATGATACTCACGAATCTTCACCACCTGTGAATTGGAAACAGCGCTTTTGATCGAATTAATTCGTGTCAACGGAAAAACTGTCCGCGCTTATTGCCTCTGATGTCTTATGTTATATTTTGTCTAACGAAATTTTTATAGTAAATAATTTAATGCCCTTTGAAAATTCAGATTTATTTTAAACATGTAGGTGGTACATACGCAGATATCAAAAACGCTATCAATTCTCAATCTCTTCGAGTTTATTACTGATTCCGTAAAACAGTGAAATCTCATGATTGGAACCCATACGTCAATTACATTGTTCGCTTAAAACACTGCATCAAATTGAAACATGATTAATAAAAACTGGTTGGTTTGTAGGTAGGTTACTATATTATGTTATGTTGATAAAAAACAGTTAACGATATTTCCAACACGACTTCGAAGTTAGCTTCAGTGTTTACGTAACAAAAAACTCAATGTAAAAACATGAGGCGTAGTACATGTCGAAGTAATTCACAAGGCGAATATCTCAGAACAAAGCACTAACCCTTCACTAAATTTCCCTAAACCAGCCCCCAAGACAAAACCAATACAGTCCGCCTATAAATCCACAAGTACGTCCGAAACACTTGAAGTGTGTCTTAACCGCACATGGCCGTACGTACATATGTTAGCCAAGAAAGGGTTAAGCAAGCTACCTGTGGGGTGCAGGGGGTGGCTAGGCGGATTTACACCCCTCATTTGTTTGCGATGACCCTCGAGCACTATCTTCCGAGCGCGCTGTATCTTGGTATCACCTTGTCGCGTTTAAGCTCGGCTCACATGCCAATTGTTGTTTCTTATTTTATAATAAACTCGTTTGTCATATTAGAAACGAACATAACTTTTATTAGCAAAAGTATATCATGAATTTGGGTACTGCGAAAATGTTGAATGTTCTTTAAAATTAGAGCCTTTTGAAAAGATTCACTAAAACGGGAGAATGATGCTTATACTATATTTCCAGTGTTTATCGAATAAAGTGTCAGGTGAGCCATTTGGTGGCCTAACTTACCGTCTTTGTGTAATCTAAATACTAACAAGAAAATTTAATTTACGTCTATACTTTTGAATTTACACGCGTAAATAGCTGTAAATTTAAATATTTATGATATGATAAATTCTTTTCCCAGCTTCGTGACGACTAAGTTGAACTTCGCTTCGTCACTAAGCTTTTGCGGTGTTAATATGGCTTCACATTGCACAAACCATAAGCGAGCTTGATCGCACCAAAATTCCGGAATTCTTGATGACACTGTGACTGTTGCTAACTCGGATGCTGTGCTGGCAGATGGTGTTCTATTTTCACTGGTCATTTTGTAATATATTTATGACTTCGCGTAAACTGTCTGAATCACGTCGGGGTCACCAATTTGCCTTATTCTTATGGTGGATGAAATAAAAGGCAATAGAGTGGAGATATACTCGTATATGTTGTAATATAATAGTTTACAATATTTACTTATCGCGACAATATTTCAGTGCAAAGTTAGGACGGCGACTGGCGACAGAATACATAATCCTTTATGAATCAACTATGTAGCATATCGAATATTGATTTGTTTCTAGATCCCAATATGGACAGCGATCTGTGTTTACAGTATTAAAATATGTTATTATAATATGTAGGCACAGATCGTATGTTGCTCTATGTGAGATTCCCGAGGAGTGAAACGCCAAGTGTCTTGTAAAAGACCGTTAGATTCTTTCGATGCGCTGAGAGTGAGAAGACTAAAGAGGGTTCCAAATTACAAAAAAAATATCTAGATGGCTACGAGCTAGAGCGTTGTAAAGAACTATTTTTGTGCGATGAGATGAAAACTCTTTGGTGTTCCTCTTAATAAATCCTACCATTCTTGCTGATTTTTTAACTATATTGTCAATATGGCTTGTGAATTTAAGCTGAGAATCTAGTGTTACGCCAAGGTTACGGATTTCGGTCACCTCAGCCAGACTGTCGCCGTTAAAAAAATAAGAAGAGTCGTGTACTATACGTTTGCGCGTGAACTTGATGTGGAAACATTTTTTCGGGTTTATGACCATACGATTATTGGTGCACCATTTATTAATACGCTCAAGGTCATGTTGAATTAATTGTGAATCAGCTGAAGTATTGACTGCCTTAAAGATCTTTAAGTCGTCGGCAAATAAGTATTCGCAATGTTTTATCACAGAAGTGATATCGTTTATAAATGCTAGAAAAAATATTGGGCCCAAATGTGTATACGTTAC